>QANZ01012267.1:108137-125380 GCA_003254925.1 Chamaecrista fasciculata
TTTAATTAACATTTAATTTTATATAAAATTATAATTATATAAAAAAATTAAAATAATCAACAATAAAATAAATAGATATTATTTTTAATATCTATGCTTTAATTTGTTGTTAGTTCCTTATAATTATAAAAATAAGAAAATTCAAAAAAAAAATCATCACAATGCATATTAAATTGCTAAAAAATTATCATGAATTATTTAGTATAAAATAATTATTTTATGCACATTAATATGGATGAATATGGGGGGTCTTGTTTTTTTTAATATATATATTTTAATTTAATGAATATGGACGGACGTGGAATGTGATTTTTTGTCTATATATATTTTGTTTTATGTAATTTGTTTAAAATAATTTATTTTATACTATAATTTTAAGAGATCGATTACTAGACAGCTCCTCATACATATATAATAATATAAATATTACATGTTTTGAGACATTCTAATAATTGATTTCTCAGGATAATATAATGAAATTTAATATAAAACGTTGAATTACGTAGAAAGTAATAAAAACTTATATAGTGAGAAAAATAATATAATTATCAATTCACCTATCTTTCTAAAATTTCAGAGAATCATCAATCTCAATATGCTAACAACAAAACTTTCCCACATCCTTCCAAATTGAAGTCAAGTCTCTCCAGATTTGAGAGGCATTATTACTTTTGAGCATAGACAAAAAAAAAAATTGCACCATTTATTATACTTATGTTTGAGAACTTCATATCAAAGCCTTTTATCCTCAGACAACAATCTCCACCATAATTTATCAAGACAAGCAGAATACACAGCCCCCAACCTTCTAATCCCAAGGTCATCACTCTGTTAAAAAAAATAATATAGGCTTTGATAGTGTGATCACTGTCCTTAAGGAAATTAAGTCTCTACTATTTGTTTATCGCTGGGTTTTAGGGCAGATTTCCTCTAAGATTTTACAAAACCTAATATTATAGCCAGCAAAACTATAATATCTTTTGAACACAATTTAGGAAGGAAAAGTTGAAGATGAGATCTCTTGGTTGATTTTTTTTGTTTGAGAGAATATGTGCTATTTATATAGGGAAAACTGAAGATGTACAATCTTTCAGATTCCTCCACTCACACCCTTTCATATCCAGCCTTAATGGTTGGTCATAACTTATCATGATTGAACATTCATAACTTTTCAATAAACAGTTACGACCATCCATATAAGAAGAGTCATGACCCTTTAAATACACAAATGTTTATGACCATAAATACATGAATGCTTATGACTCTTCACATATGAGTCTTCTTCTCAACCCTTCAACTTATCCAATGTAGGACTTTAAGTACTAGCTATTTTCCAACAATCCCCCACTTAGTTAGTAATTTATTTAATTCAAGAATTTATGCATATAGGAGATATCTTTCGATTTAAACCTACTACTTGTATAAATACATCAAGCTTTGCCAAAATTGATAGTTAGAAAATAGTTCTATTAAACTTCAATTCATAAAAGACAAAACGGATGTATAAAAATACACATAAACACTTAAATTAAATACAATGTGTTCAATGTAAACTTAGCACGTATACGGCCTTGTGCTCCTTCCTGTTTAATAAACACTGACAAAGTTTTATTTCCAAACTTTGGTTGAAGTGGCACCACTTCATGTGTTTACATAGGTGAAGTTTTTTTTTTAATCAAGTCCTCTGTTTGGACTAACTTTAGTTCTTATTCCGAACTCTGTTACTTCATTAAGAGTATTAAAAATACTCACCCTCTTGTTCATAAGTAATTTTTTTTAAAAAAAAAAAAATCTAGTACTTAATCTCCATCACTAAACATAACTTGTTACCTTTTGAACTTTTAGAATTGCATAGCAATAAGAAAAGTAAGGTTTCCATTATGAGTGATATTTTAAAAACTCCTTGAAACCATTGACTCTACTAGTACTATTAATTGAATCTCTCGAGTGCTATTTTAGTCAATGGGTCAACAAGATTATTATTTTTTAGACTTTATATGTCTGAACTTTCCATTGTAAAGTGCTATAGTCATCGATGTCCAACTATCACAATACAAAAGAACAATTGATAATGCTTTTATAAGCGAATCAATCAATTTCTTATTCGACATAGACTATCGTCATAGTCTCATGTGTTACTAATTCTCTTATACAGGCATGTCTCAACCTTTTCATAAATTTGATTATAACCATAGGCTATTATCATAGTCCTATATGTCAACAATTATCTTTTTATTGTGTGCTACACTCCTTGTAGCTTTATCATCACAAGAAGTGAAATTTCTAACTTTTGTTGTGGCCACAACTTTATACTCAACTTCATATTCTTTAACCATTTCATTTCTTTCATAGCAATTGCTAATGCAATAAGTTGCTATTTTAGTACATTGCTTCATAGAAGCCCAACTAATAATACCCCCACTACGAGGAGTATCCAACTATCCATCCATGAAATTATTAACATTTTTTCTTTAATTTGCACTAGAATATTTTCTAGTTTTGCAAAAACTCCACACTACTTATTCTCTAATGTTAAATATATATATATATATATTAAAAAATATACTTAGATATACATATATATATATACTAGAGGCTTTGCGTGCCCTAACGGGCACGCAAATATGTATGTAAAATAAATAAAGGACTAAATCGTTAACTCAGTAAAAAAGAAGGGATCAAATAATAATTTTTCTCTTATTATTAATTTTGTACTATAGTTTTAAAATGTAGACGACCAGAAAGGGGTGAAGCCATATAATATAAGATAAATTAATTGGGATCGCCACTCTTGACTCTCCTCCATTTATATATGTAAAAATTAATTGTGAGTCACTAATTTCGGTGACAACAAATGTCAGTTTTATCGTTTCTCCATTTATATATATATATAGTATATAAATTAAAATGAGATATTATATATATATATATATATATAAATCATAAAAAGGCACTAATACCTTACTCAAATGGCATGACTTTCCGGTGGAGCATTTCTTCCTCTCTACTTTCCGTCACACCCTTTATATATATTATTTAATTAAAAAATTATTTTAATCCTTGGAATTATATCAACTTAATAAGTCAATATGTGAGTAATCAAAATATACAATTTTTGACCAACAAGTGTTTTGTGTAGTGGTTGGCGAGCTACCCCCTAAGTGAGAGGACCCAAGTTTGATCCCTTGAGTCGACATTATTGGGAGGGCTCAACCATTTCGTCTATATAACTCAAATGAGATTAGTCTTCGCTTAGACCCTTACACGGATAGCTCGAATGGAAAATATAAATTTTGGTCCATTCTCTAGTATATATATGGGTAATATTTTTTGTAATATAAATATTTTAAAATAAAATTCAAAAACAATAATCTTTCAAATAAATTATTTTTTTTTCAAATAATTATCTTATTTTTTAATATAGAGTATACTGTTGAAACTATTTATCAAATTATGAATAATAATTTGTTGTTAGTTGAAGATAAATTATTTGGTCCATGAATTTGTAAAGATTATTCTATTTTGGTCCCTGAATTTATTTTTTTTTTGTCATTGAAATTAAGAGAGAGACTCAATCGTCAATGAATGCAATTTTTTACGGGCCGAGACACACATTTCACTTCATAAGGACCGATTCGTTGAATCGATATAAAATCATGGACCAAATAGAAGGTTTTTAAAATTTTCATGTTATTTACATTTTGGTCATTTCATTTCATTACATAAAACTACTCCAACCTTCATTACAAATATTCACATTTAGCACAAATTTCAAGACAATTTCATTATTATTTCATTTCATAACCACCACAACCAAAAAGTCAAAATATCATTTTTTTTATTTCTATCTCATTCCATTATCAATTATCAATTTTACCCCTATACAATTTAAAAAAACCCATATAACTATTTCAACCAACCACAATCATTACGTACCATTTTTCATAATTTCACATTCTATTTTTTTTTATTACATCTCAAACTAATCCAAACACCATTTTCATTACATAATTTTCTCATTATCATTTCATTACATAAAATCATCATTTCATTACATACTTATAATCCAAACACACCCTACATCAATATCGTTATTGACTGTAAATAAGCCACATATCAATTTGTTTCCAATGTTAATTTCAACCAAAGGACACACCTCCCTTAACATTATTTATTACCAATGTTTATCAGGGCGGTTTAACGTTGCTTTATTACTCAACATCCTTTATGCCAAACAACGTTCCGACTCAAACAATATCAGATACGTCGACTCATCACCCATCTATTACCGTCTAGATTGTCCAATCCGACTCAAACCTGTAGATTGAACCAGCCGACGCAGTCTGTCGTAAAACAACATTTTCCGGCACTGTTTTATGGATCTCAGTGACGATTTTAAAAGGAACATACTCATAAACACATCAAAAAATAAAATTGATGTAATTTTTCCAAAATTGTATATGCGTGCCTTAATAACCAACATCAATATTAATAATTGGAATTTAGACGATAATTTGTATCATATCTGCAATACCATGATTTAAGTATAATTGAAACATACCTTGCACTTTCAATATTGGTTTTCATGGCTTACCAGAATTGACTTGACTTTGAAGTCTACTAAAATTTTCGATCATGCCTTTCATGAACTAAATCAATGAAACCATTTTTAGAGCAATTGTCTTTCATCTTCACTTCTCTTTCATCTAAATCACTCTTTAAGATTGTGATCTTCACACCCTCAAAGCGATCGAGTTTGAAGACGTCAGGATTGAAAAACTTGTTTACTCCAATAGTCTTCATCTCGTCTTAATTTCCTTAAGATTATTAAAAAAAAAATAGTGCAGGTCTTCATCTCGTAAAATCCTAGAGGAAATCTGCCATAATCTCGTCTTAATTTCCTTCAGATTCCTCCACTCACACCCTTTCATATCCAGCCTTAATGGTCGGGCATAACTTATCATGATTGAACATTCATGACCTTTCAATAAACAGTTACGACCATCCATATAAGAAGAGTCATGACCCTTCAAATACACAAAATTGTTTATGACCATAAATACATGAATGCTTATGACTCTTTACATATGAGTCCTCTTCTCAACCCTTCAACTTATCCAATGTGGGACTTTAATTACTAACTATTTTCCAACACACTCTCCTTCAGGCCAAAAAAAAAAAGGCCACCACTCTCCTCCTTAATCAAATCCTTCCACCCAATTGGATGAAATTTCCTCTCATCAAACTCATGACTCCAAATAAAGGCCCTTTCATGTCTTTCAATCTCATTCACAATAGTAGTATGGATTTTAGCAACCATCATAGAATAAAAAGGGATAACATTAATAACTGACCTGACCAAAACAGTCCTTCTAGCAAGACTAAGACATCACCTCTTCCACCGCGAAAGTCACTTCTTCACTTTATTCAGCACATAGCTATAGCTTCTAATCTTGGACTTGTCTTGAAGAAGAGGAATCCCTAGGTACAACCCAAGATTCTCCTTTTCCTGAAAGTTCAAAATACCATAGATATCTCTCATAACAGCATCATTGGTATTAGGAGAAAATACGGACTAGATTTCAACATCTTTTGAATTTGGTCATATTTCTCTCATTTTATGTCTGAATGCAACAAAATCAGAATTATAGATTACTTTTGACGAATTTTTTCTTTAGAATCGTACGTTGACAAACGAAGTCAAATAATACTCCGACGTAAGTTCATCACATAGGAAACTAATTCATTTCAGAATATCCAAGTCTTGTTGGTCAAGTAACACATTTTTTTTTTGTGGACAGTAACACATACACTTTCAATTACAAGAAAAAAAAAAAAAAGTAATCTTGATCGAATCCAATCCCTAATTAAGGATAACTTGTAATTATAACCTTTAACTATATATTTCCATTCTTTGTTCATTTAGTTTTAGTTTCCCACCATGTTGTATTAATGATCATTATCTTTGATTCTTCTAACTAAAAATGATTATTTTATAATAATTATTTCTGAATATAGAGAGGCAAGCAGCTTTCAAAATCGTCATTATCTTTAATTTTTCCCACTAAAGATCTGTTTATAATAATTATTTCCGACTACAAATAGGCGTGCGGTTTTCAATTAACCGTCATTATCCTTAATTCTTCTTTCTAATGATTTTTATATAACAATTATTTCTGAATATATACAAAGAGGTGTGGGGTTTCAAATTTTTCGTATGTCATGCATGGACAAGGAGGCAGATATAAAGGCAACATAGAAAGCAAAAGAAAAAAAAAATTATCTTCATGACGGAAGCATTACAAGTTAGTGACAAGAAAAAACCTGACACTATAGTTATAGGATACTAAATTGGTCTGATTCCATTGCATTCATTAAAAGTGAAAGCGTTTTGTAATAGAGAAATATAATGATATTTTCATGCATATTTTGTCCACTCGATCATTAATTTATTATAGAATAATATTGTGTGATATAAAAGGTATATGTTAAAATAAATATCTTCGCTTCACGTTGAATGGTGTACAGAGTATACAAATTGCATTATGTCATTAAATAAATCAATCAATCATGCATCCTAATCCTGTTCAAATCAAATAATAATATATTTCCTTATCACAATGACCAATTTGGAAATCGCTTTAAAATTTTTCACTTGCCAATAATTGGAAATACAAAATGATTGACTTAATTAATTAATAAATAAATGGGCTACAAGATTATATATATAAAAAATATATATATCTATCAACCCGAGATATATGGAACATATATAAAGTCAAAACAAACGAAAAGTGCTTAATTATAGAACGTAAAAGTGTACCGCTTGAGCGAACCCACTTGTCTTTTGCTTCTCCCTTTAATTTTGGTTTTTTAACTCTTCTCTTTTTGGTTTTCTCTGTTTCTTTCTTTGGAATAGAAACTATTCCGAAGAGGTTTGGGACTATGAGTGTTCAACTGTTCAAGGTCGGGTTAGAGTCCGATTCGGGTCAAATTGAGTCATTTTTTTTTTCTTAAAACAATATGTACTCGGGTCTCAATTTGGTCCTATAACTTTTTTTGTTGCAGTTTTGGTCCCATGTCTGTGCAAAAAGTTGCAGATTTGATCCCGTATCACTTTGGTCCCATATATTTTGGTCAGATTGTAGAATTGGTCCCATATCTTTGCAAAAGGTTTCATCGCCAGTCCCACTTGATCCAAATATATGAGACCAATTCTGCACATGACCCAAAGATATAAGACCGATTCTGCAACTTAGCTAAAAAATATAAGACCAATTCTGAAACGTGAACCAAAGATATGTGGCAAAAAATGTAACACATGACCATATATATCTGCAACTTGAACAAAAAATACGGGACTAAAAGTGCAACAAAAAAAGTTATGGGACCAAAAGTGCACTTTGACCTAATTTAATTTAAAAATATTATTTCAAATATATAAATATATATTAAAAAAATAATAATAAAATGACTATACTAAAACTGAGTCCAGAAGTCTTAAAGTCGAGGCTCGATTCGTCCAAATTGTCATCCCTAATATAAGTACAAGTACAGTAAACATTTTTCTTCTTGATTTTGTTTTTTAAAAATTATCTCTAAAATACAATTTAAGAGTTTTGGACCTATCATCTATATGTCAGCCTCCCAAATAGGGGTGAACATGAATTTTCAAACTTGGTTTGGTTTGGATCTGGATACTGGATATCCGATAGGATACTGGTTGTGAAAAATAAAAAATTATCGTATATTGGGTGGATACAGATATTACTTCAACTATTTGATATTCGTCCGAAATGAACAGATAGTTAGGATATCTGGTATCCATTATCCTATAATATAAATATTTTATACATTTTTATTATATTTTGAATTATTTTATTTTAATTAACGAATATTGGGTATCAGATATATCCGATTTTTGAATTAAGATATCCTATCACATATCCATTATTTTCGGGTATTTCGAATATTTATGATACCCATCAGATACTGAATATCAGATATGGTACAAGTACAAATATTAAATTATCAGGTACGATAGGGTATGAATATTGGATAGGATGAACAAAAATAGATACGAATAGTGACAAAATGACCGGGTACCATACCCGTCGTCATCTTTAATTGTACTATGAGCCAAATGTGATAATTTAATATGATGATCATTTCTTAAAGATTAATTTTGTCACATGACAATATTTTGTAAATCGTATTTAATGATTAAACGTAGTTGTAAATCATATTTAACAATTGGTAAATTACACAGAAGGTCCCTGTGATTTGATCTATTTACAAAAAGGGTCTTTATGGTTTAAAAAGTGGCAAATAAGGACCTGTGGTTTGCCCCGTTAACAAAAAGGGTCCTGAGGTATATTTCCGTCCAAAATTTGATGAAATTCTTGGCTAAAATACTATTTTAAGACCCTAACTATTAACTTTTATACGTTTAACTCTCTATTTGTGTGAGAGAAGGACTTTGACAAAAAAAAAATAAAAGTTTCATAGTAAGAAAAGTTTATATCAATTTAATCTTTTTTGTATCAAAGTCTTTCTCTCATACAAATAGGGAGTTAAATATCTATGAATTTTTTGTAAAAAAATTAAAAATAAAAACAAAATGTCACAATTAACTCATTTAAGAAACAAAAAATTCTTGAACTAACAAAGTCTATCACAATAAATGGTTGAAGTTTTAAAATATGATGTCTTATATTTGAATTAGATCGTATTTATAAAAAAAAATCTTTATCAATAGAAACAAAACTCACTCGATGATCTCTATATTTTGTGAGGAGGAATTTCTTGATGTCGATTAAGGGATATTGTGGAAAGATAAAAGTATAACTCATTTTAATAATCTCTACACATCAAAAAGAATAGTGTTTAACAATCAGCTAAGGAAATCACCTGATTTTTTATCCAAAAAAAAAATCTAGAATATTTTGGAGGAGAAATTATGGTAAATTTCGTGAAGTCATGAAATCGAGAGGTCCATGCACAGCCATGCATGCAATCACAATTAAGAATTAACAGTGATAGTTCATATTTGCTAGTACTGATATTTTGTGATAGTATGGAATTCGTACATAGACGATTTATGATTGGCCCCACCATATCCTTTTTAGTGGTAGTCTCCTATGCAAGGTAGTCAGTAAGAGAAAGAGAAAATAAAAATTAAAGGAAAAAAGGAAGAAGAAGAAAACAAAGCTGTGATTTGAGTTTTCCTTTTCTTTCTATCAATTTCTCACTTAAAAAGCCATATAGCCTTTTAGTATGTATGTAGCTAAGAAATTTATGATGGACTTGGTTCCAAATGGCTAAAGATTGTCAAATTTGGGACAAGTGGAGATAAACAGGATTACAACCCAACGATATTCTATTTCAATTAGGTGGAATATTTATATATATGGACAAAAATAAATAATAAATTCACTATAAGCCAACCATGAGACTAATGTGCTATATTTACTTGAAGTAAAGTTACAATAGGATGAGAATTTGTATACTAGCTAGCAAGTTATTTTAAAAAAAAGAGTTTGGCTAAATGCCTCTCTTTTCTTTTCGAAGTAATTTCTTTTTAGAAAATTATACGTACTCCACTTAAATAAATTTGGCTAATTACAAGCTATAAACAAGGGTTAGGCTTCTTTTCTTATTAAAGTGATCCTAATATGCTAGATGACTTAGGTTGACTTTAGTAGATGTGTTGGTATATTGTATATATAGTTAGTGGTGAAGTGTGATGAATTTTTTTCTCACAAATATTTTGCTGAAATTAAAGTAATCTGTTTAAGATACTATTAGATATTAAATGTCATTATATCAAACTTAACCCCTGTTAGTAGTGTGTAAATTTTGTAGCTTATATCCTTTAATTTGAAAACAATTAATATATATATATATATATATACCTATACTATATTATATGTGTGAGGGTGTTTTTGGTTGGTCAAAAATAATAAAATTAAAAATTAAAAAAATAAAAAATAAATATGTGGAACTTGATAATTGACTGATTGTATAGATAATGAGAGAAAGAAAGTAGTAGATGAGATTTAAGAAAGTGAAAACTTATTATTTGGTCTTTTAATTTTTATACTTCTAATGATTTAGTCCTTGAATAATAGAAATATACTATTTAGTCATTGAATAACTACAAATGTCAAATCAAACGTTATATACATACTTCCGTGCCCGTCAGGGCACGGAAAGCCCCTATTATATATCTTATATTATATGGCTCCACCCCTTTCTGGTCGTCCATGTTTAAAACTATAGTCTATGAAATTAAAAATAAGAGAAAATTTACTATTTGGTCTCTCTTTCTTTATTAAGTTAACAATTTAGTCCCTTATTTATTTTACATACATATTTGCGTGCCCGTTAGGGCACGCAAAGCCCCTAGTATATATATATATATATATATGTTAGAGATGAAAATTGATAAAAGCCTCATTATATTCAAGATTTTACAACTCTTAACTAATTTTTTTCCTTCAATTACACCAATATTATATGTATTTTGAAAAGCAAGATGAAGTTGGATCATAAAGGTTAGTTAGGCCTTTGTAGTTGGCCCATGGTGCAAAATTAGTCTGATTACTACTTATCTATTAGGGTTATATAATTAAAAATGAGCTGGCACAAATTAAGTGATTGGGTTATCTAACAACTCTGATTTTTTTAAATTAAACAAATTCAAATCCATTTACATTAATTATAAAAAAAAATTATTAAACATGGCTGATTAATTTCTTTTTTTTTTTGTTCCCACACCACTAAGTCATGCACTTAAGAAAAATGAAAAGAAATGGGCCAGAGAAAGAGAGATAGATAGAGATAATGGGAGAGGAGAAGGAATTGAAGGGATGAGTCACAAAATGTGAGGATAAGCATTCGAAGGCTTTACGCAAATAAAACGAGTGAGCCAAGGTTGGCCCTATAAAGTAGCCTATATGATTGTGTTCAAAAGATAAAAAAAGCTTTATTATTAAACCAACCATGCCATGCATTGCACAATCCACCATGGTTGGGTGTGGTTCCCTTAGTGCACAAATATATATGGATGCTATATATAACCACATTATTAATACTATATATGCTAATTATATAGATATATATGCATATATAAGATAAGGCTGTGATGTAATGAACCACTTGTTTTCTTTGTTGGGGCTGCTATACAACGCCTTTAAAATTAAAGCCTCCCTCCAAACCCCATTACCAAATCATATTCTATTTTGCTTTTAATTTTTAATTTACGTTGTTTTCTCAAGTGAGTTGTATTTGGTTAATTAGTAATAAGAAAATTTTAAGATGTAACTTGTGATATACATACAATTTTGAAGTGTCAAAATCTCTATTTTTTAAGTAATTTAATGCTGAGAAATAATAAAAAAGATAACTTTTTTAACTAATCAAAACTGTGTATGAAGTCATATAACTAACTATATGCAATACTCAAGTTGCATCATAAACTAACCTTTACTAATATTAGGATTATGTATTACTAGTAAAATAAGTTTTTTTTTTATAATATAGGAAATGCATTAAGATGAAAGAGTCAAACAACACAAACAGTCAAATAAGTTAAGTAAATTGTCTGCATGATACTACAATTTAAGATACATATTCATTGTAAATTCTAATTTAATATAGTGACTGTTCATTAGTTCTTGAGATTGACATAAATTATATTGGTCGAATAATAATTTTTTTCTTTTGACCTAAAGTCGAATCATTTTTTTTTTTGTGTTTATATCTCTTCTTCTCTCTTTTTTTTCATTCTCATTACTTTGTTTGATATGTAAATAATTATTAAGAGACATTATTAAGAGACATTGAATTCTAACAATTTAATTACATTCCAAGCTGGTTCCTCTTGCTTTTTTTTCTATAATTTTATGATCTTAAATTTAAAAAATAAATAACTTTTTAGTGGTTTACCTGACGCCTGAGCCAATGATTGCCTCATAATGCTATATATGTCCCATTTGCTAGAGATATATATGATGTATGAATATGAATGTACATATCGTTTTGGTTTCTTTGTTTGATTTGATTTATGAATCAATCACTCCCTCTATACCATGTGTCGTGCATCAACTTTTTTGGAGGGACCTTGATTACCTCATTCTTTAATTTCAATCATATCTTACTCTCTCACCTTTTCTTGTCTTTTCTCTTTTCTTTTCCCTGTTTTAAATGCTTCCATCCATATTCTGCTTATTATATATATACATACCATCTTCTTCATTAATTCTTTTCTATCATTTTCTGCCACATGATTAATCACAGATTTTCTGTTCCTTTTAATTTTTTTCATTGCTTGGCCTCAAATGAATCAAGGATAAGGTAATATACTATTGATTAATAATTTATATAATAAGCCTTATTCAATTCTTAATTTCATATTGGCCTTAAGTGTACCCTCACTATATATATATATATCTCACTAACCCACCAACATCGATAATGCAAATTTTTCTAGGTAGAACAAAAAAAATCTCAATTAATTAATTAATTAGTGCTTATGATGATCCTTAAATTCGTGTGTGACGATCGAGATGCACAATTTTGATTTTGCTAATGCTATACTAAAGTGCATATATCTGCACTTTAAAGTATTATCATAAGATTGATGATTGAGGAATTATTTTGGACACAAACAGGGTCGGAATAATATGAATCATGTTTTCAAATATTTTGTGGTAAAATATATAATGCCCTTTTGTTATCATCGATCAGACACATTTTGTTTTTGCTAGCTAGCTGCTTTACCTATTACATTTGAGTTTGACTTGCTTTATAAAATAAAGTGCATAGTAATATCTACCTAAGCATCATGGGATTAGATTTAAATTAACCACTTTATACTTTTCCTAATAAATTAAGCCAAACACGTAATTATTTTGTGAAAAATACCAATCGAAATTTAATCACATACTTGATATAAATTTTAAATTTTAATTTGTTCCAATTATAACAAAAGGACTAAATCAATTATAATTATATCTTTCAGTGAGTAAATTGAGATATCTTTTATCTTCTAAAGATCAAACAATTAATTTAGAATTACAGAAGAAAATGATGAAATAATTTTCTTTAGATTCTGCGCGTACAAATAAAACATTTTACTCGTGCGGAAAATAAAGGTCAAGTGAATTAACCAAAGTAATTCAATATGCATCTGAGAACTATGATGTAGTTGAAGGTGGTTATAAAAAAGTTGATTAATTTAATCATAGTGCGGCTTCCATGATTTCTCGAATAATTAGTTAATAAACAAAAAGTTAAGAACCCCTAATTTAAGATCACCACTCAAACTCTATTATCCATTATTATCCAAGATGGTCCAGAATTTAGGGTCTTTTAGTTTTTTATAATTAAAATTTTTATATTTAATTTTGTAATAGGTTGAAGATGGTCCATAATCGAGACTCTATAATACGTCTAGACAGCTGGTTCAACATTACATGCCTTATTGAACTTTGCTTCCACGTTGACCCGCAAAATTAAAAGAAGAGGCCATATATAATGTTTCAATTCTATTATGTTGACCCTAATCCAATTCACAAAATTAAAGAACACCCTTTGCTTTCAATCTCATGCATATGCATGCGTATGTTTTACCCCTTATATGGCCAAACACATCAAAGCATTAACGTTATATTAATATTAATTTGACCAAAAATCCTTATTAAAGAATAGAAAAGCTTTCAAATATAATCATTGGACACAAATCAACATGGAAATATGTATGTTCCCCACTGAAGTTAAGCGGAAATTAAATCATCTTCAAAACAAAGAATACCAAATCGATAATAATTATGTACATAAGTCAAGTTAATTATTAGGGGTATTTGGTGGGTTGAGCCACTAACTCGCTAAAATCAACCCAACTTACTAGTTTGGATTGATTTGGATTGGGTTGACGGTTTATTTTGGGTTAGAAAATTTGAGTCATTTAAAATTTTGAATTTGTTCAACCCAACTTTACTTTAATCAATTGTCTCAAAAGGGTCGGTATGATCATTATCTCCTTTTGTTTCTTACATTTATATATTTTCTATTTGAAATACTGTTAGAGATAAAAACATTATTTTCAACGAAGAATTAAACTTGAATTTTTCATATTATAAGGGACTAATTTCTTTCATTAGACCCACAATCAATGGCCAATTGATGAGTCGAATTGGCTGAGTTTGGGTTAAGCCATAAATTGAGCCATTTCATAGTCAATGGCCAATTTGAATATTTATGAGCCATTTTTTGCACACTTATTCCAGTGGCCCATCCATAGTCAATCAAGGGTCCATATATCCATATTCCCTGAATTTTCTATGAAAAACTTCATTTTTTGTCAGAATTTTATCAAAAACTAAAGTGTGGAGAATTTGTGTGAAATTTGGGTCAACACTCAACAGGCCTTAACCCATACGAGGGTCTACAAATAGTGGGCCACTATGGCCCACTAGTGGGTTAATTGTAAATGCATTTGTCACAAGTCACAACAAAGTGGGCCTGTCTGGGTTTGTATAATCAAATACATATGGGCTATAATTGCAAGGCCTGCCTCCCTCATCTTTTTGTTTTTTATGGACCAAGATAAATTCAGAGCAGTGAGTTCAAGTTCAACCGTAAGAACGTTTTAACTAACATAGAAATTATTGGACTAAAAAAAAAGAACTAAGAAATTCTTGATAAAAAAAAAAAAGTAACATAGAAAATAGAAATTGGAAAAGGAAAGGGTACACCCGATAAAGCTGTAACTAGCACGGCGTGGTTATGATTTGGCAAAAGCACTAATTGCATTCCCAAATTTTATACTAACTGTCATTTTCGTTCTCAATTTTTTTTACAGTCAATTTTGTCCCCACATATAATGTTTGATATTTTGATTAATTTTATCATTTGTTCTTACTTTAGCCAAATATTAATTATAAAATCTACGCGACTAGTGATATGCAATATAAAATTGATAGAAAAAGAAAGTCAAATCATAACTCAGATCGAAAAATATTATGTAGTCTGTCATTAATTTATCAAAAGAAGTAAGTCAAATTATAAAATTTACCAAAATGTAAAACATTGGGGACGAAATTGATTGCAAAAAAAAGATTGGCAATGAAATTGACAATTGGTGTAAAGTTTGGGGACGAGATTAGTGCTTTCGCCTTATGATTTTCTTTAAAATATTTTGTTCAAAGGGTTATTTTGGTCCTAAATGTATGCCTTAATGTTTATTTTGGTCCTTTATGTTTTAAAATGTTCAAATTGGTCCTAAATGTTAGCAAAATATTTCATTTGGGTCTCAAACTATTGAATTTGATCATATATATTCTCTTTTCAAGTTCAAAGGACTTGTTAAGAGTAACCCGTAGTTCTGAATTTGTCGCATTTGAATTTATAATGAAAGAGATATGATCAATTTCACTTAGTTAAAGAGTTTTCTAACTCTATATATATACTGAGTCAACCCTCTTCCTTTGAGTGCTCTTTTTAGATGAGTTAGATCTTTTTATATAGTATTAGAGCCTAGTTTGGGCATGTGTGGATTTATGAGCTTTACTATAGGCTGCTCTAGGGATAACCCGTTGGCTTTATGCTCCTATGTCAGGCATGAGGGGTGTGTGTTGAAGTCTCACATGGCTTAGTTAAAGAGTCTTCTAAATCTATATATATACTAAGACAATCCTCTCCATTTAAGAGCTCTTTTGGGGTTAGGGGTGAGCAACGGATCAGTTCGGTTCGGTTGGTCCACTTTTTTGAACCGAACCGATGTAATTGGATGACCAAAACCACCATCCAATTCATCCAGTATTTTTTGAACAACTGAACCGATCCAAACCGATTACAATCGGTTTGGATCGGTTCGGTTGATCGGTTTGGACCATGATTAATTTTATGAAAAAACTTGATATCAAAATTATAAAATTTAATACTAGATAACAAAAAACCTGATACCAAAATATAAAATTCATACTTCCCAATACCTCATAATTTATAAAATCCATAACAATCCATCATAAAATCCATAACAATACCTCATAATTCACAACATGGTATGCCCAGATTTCAAGTATAAAATCCATACTTCCAAAATCCTCATAATTCATAAAATCCATAACAATCCATCATAAACTTAAAAGGATAGCAACAGAAGTTCTTCATAGTACAAAATACAAATGCATGATTAAAAGGGTTAACAACAATTCAACACAAATTTCAAATGAAGCTTCAAGGTTGCTTTGCACTTATCAATTTCCAATCCATAGCTAAAATCTGAAAATGAAAGAAATCATCATTAGAAAAGAGATCAACATGATATAAATTTCAAATAGACATCCAAGTCTTAGTACATACATACCAAATTAAGTTTTGGAATCATTAAAGATCGAAATACAAATTTCCAAGGGACTCTCCAAGCTTTGCAACCTCAAAAATAAGACAAGGTAACAAAAGAAAGAAAAGAATTATAATACACTCATGGATATAAACTCTAAAATAATCAACATATACATAGTTACATACCTTTCATATATTTATCTGCCTCATCAATTGGTTCCATGTAAATTGGTAATGGTGAACTACGATACCAATTTTCGGAACAAATTAGTGCCTCCACCATACTAGGATCCAAGGAGCTTCTATATGGATCTAGCACACGATCTCCTGTGCTGAAGGCAGATTCAGAAGCTACTGTTGACATGGGGACAACAAGAACATCTCTAGCCATCAAGGCTAAAATAGGGTATTTAGAGGAATTAACCTTCCACCAATTCAGGATATCAAATTTCACAGACCTCTTCTCCCTACCTTCAGCCAAATATAGCTCTACTTCTGTTTTACTGTCCAGCTCATCCTCTTTATCCATTTCTAACTCAAAAACAGAAGACATATCCATTTCACCAATGTCTCTAGTTGCAGTTTTCCTTCCAACAGGAGCACTCTCATTTTCCAACCCATAGGCTGAATGATCATGTTCAAACAGCCTATATAATGTTCTTTTCACATTTTCTATCAAAGATTCAGAAGTTAATGGATCATACAATCGAGCACAAGCAAATTCTATATATTTCATCTTGTATCTTGGGTCCAACACATAAGCAACAAAAAACAGCAAGTTCATCTTTTCTATGTCTCCCCAATACTTGTCATATTTCTTCTTCATTCTCTCAGCCATGGGTCTAAAATTTATATCATCACTTTCACACCACTTGTTCAATGAATCCAAGATA
>QANZ01012272.1:5665-17596 GCA_003254925.1 Chamaecrista fasciculata
TCTCCTTTACCCAGCTTTTGGAGACCAATTAAGAACATCTGATGCTCTTCTTCCGTCCACGGAACACCTAAAACATCCGAAGTATAAATGAGTAGAAGTATCCAATCTTTTGCAAAAGGCACTCATGACTCAACTTACTCAATAAAACAAATAACACTATAATAATCCAATACAGCATCTAATACCATTGGATATTTATTAAAAGCAAAGCAAAGCAACCAGATTAATCAACCAATTTAAGATGCAGGGTAGCAACCATAATTAGCACGGTAAGATGCCTATTACTTATTGGGAATTGAGGCAGACATTTTCGTTACAAGAGTTCAAAATTTTGCTATACTGAATTCACTTCAAATTGCACCATATTATGGTCTATGTCCAGTGTAGAAGATCTACACGATATGAGGAAAAACTTGAAAAAAAAAATAAGATCCTAAAAAATACTCTAACAAACTGGTTCTAATGGAACTACAGGAAATTATGAACAAAATATAAGCATTTGAAATTTTTAAGAATAAAACTCTTTTTGTATCAAAGCCAGACACAGCAATGACTGCAGTTAGTCCGACTATTTGATGTATCCAGCTGAACAAAATGTAGATCTACCAGCTAACATTTGCTACGTCTACAAAAACTTCATTTTGAGCTTGGATATCAGAGCCAAATTGCTATTCCCACAATTGCACTTGACTACTTGACTACTTGCTATACACTGAAGGTGACTTCATTTAAGAAAAAACATTTAACAGCAACTGGCACCACAAATCAAGTGTCGCCTTAGATGAAAAATGGCATGCAACTATGACTGGGATGGAGTACCCATACATTTATCATCAAAATATGATATCCAGTAAAAGATGCTATACGAGCACTATTTTATTTTTTAGTCATAACCAAGGTATCTACCGTCAATAACAGTGACTATTCATCTCGCTAACTTGCAGACATATCGATAGGTGAGATAGCTGGTCCAAGGATTATGGTTGCTCCATACCTAAAGCCAGGATTCAAACCCATGACATTTGATTAAGAGTAAACGAGTTTCTCAAACTCGACTACACCCCTTTGGTTATATGTTAGCAGTACTGCAGTAGCAAATTCTCTTTCTTAGGCAATCATGTTCATGTTACCTAAACAGATGCCTCTTTAAGGGTATCAAGAAATAAGTTTAAGTGCTTAACAGATGCTGTGAAGTATAAACTTTTTTACCAGCATCCCCTAATCCATGCCTCCTTACAAGCTCCTACTCTCTTCTTCACAACACAATATAGTAAATGCTTCACTTTCATCAAAATAAAAATAACAACAAAAAAAAACCATAGGCTAGACAAGGACCAAGAATAACAGTCACACATTATATTTTTCAGCATTGAGACAAATTAAACTAGATGCAAATCTGTTAAACCTGAACCAGAGAACAAAAGTGACAGAAATGAATTGCAACATCAATTGACAACTTCAATCTACGAAAAGAAATTGAGTTTCAAGAATTAGTAACCTAAAGATAAAGATAATAACACAAGGTAATAAATATCTGAATACCTTTCTTTCTTTCTCCACGGCGGTTGGAACTGGAGGCATGAGAGGGATCATCGGACAAGCAACCACCGTCGGCTTCAAGAACGGAGTCTCGGAGAGGGTCGGAGCAAGGCGAGCCAGGGTTTGGCGATCCAGCTACAGAGGAAGAAGAATGGAAATGAGCAGAGAGATTTCCCATACTCGCACTCTTTTTGATGATTGATCCATCGAGTCTAACGCCGAACAGTTTCAATCCACCGCCGCCGCCTCCGCCTCCGCCGCCGCGGGAAGGGCACGTTCGAGAGTTGTGGCCGTTATTGCTGCAGTGAGAGCACCGTCGTGTCATGCCGATTTCGCCGCCGTCGTCGTCGGAAACCGTCGAGCCACTACCGATGTCCGATGATCGGAAAAAAAAATTTAGAGGCAAAGAAGAAGGATGATGATGATGATGGATGATGATGGATGATAGGGAGAAGAATGAAGAGTGCATGTTGTATAAGGAAAAGAGAAAATGGAAGATGGGATAGAAATGTAATTGAAAGAAAAGGAGAGGGGTAAGTATGGTAAGAAAAATTAAGAGATAAAATAAGGGAAATAGTAGAATACGGTGGTTCGCTCGTTGGATTGTAATGAAATGACTACTCTGTCCTTGTTTGTTCTTACTGTTGATGAGGAATTGAGGATAACGTATAGTTTCACTCGTTAGTTTTTCTTTTAACAAAAAACACTTATTAGTTTTTCTAAACCCTTGGATTTGACATCCATTTCTAAACCATCACAATTTTTTTTCGGCTTCTTTTCCTGTTCAGAGTCCTCAATAAATAATGTGAAGTATTACTTGAAGAGTAGATTTTTATTAGTTAAAAGTTAAAGGGCAAAGTGCGAATTTGGTCCTATAACTTTGCTGTAGTTTCCAAATCAGTCCTATAACTTTTTCTGTCTCGAATTTGGTCCTGTAACTTTACTCCAGTTCCCAAATCAGTCCTATAACTTTTTTTATCTCATATTTGGTCTTGTATCTTTGCTCCAGGTCCCAAATCAGTCCTATATCTTTTTTTTGTCTCAGTTTTGGTCCCATATGTTTTGAAAAACCTCCCACCGTTAGTCCTCTGTCTATTTTAAATTACAGTTTAGTCCTAAAAACTTCAAGTCCCTTTCACTTTAGTCCTGACTATCAAAATGAAAGTGAAAGAGCATCCCTAAAGATTCTCAAACTTTATATCTTGATCCCTAATCCATGAATTCTTCATGAAATGGAATAGAAATACAAAAACAACACAAATTAAAAGCAAACGACAGAGGGACCAAAACTGAAAACACAAAAAATTTAAAACCCACCAGAAAATGCCCCAAACTCGCCGGAAAAATGTACGGAAATCGCTGAGAAACTCAAGAATTCATCAAAAAACCTCAATTCTCACAGAAATCTCACTCAAATAATCACCCTCAAATGCTTTAAAAAGAATTTTCGAAAATTCAAACTTTTGAGGAGGGAGGTGATAGAAGAAATGTAAGGGATTTTAGAACTTCTCTCTCAGAATCACTAAATGTAAGGGAATCTTCTATCACCTTCCTCCTCAACAGTGTGGATTTTCGAAAATTCTTTCTTAAAGAATTTGAGGACGATTATTTGAGAGAGATTTCAGTGAGAATTGGGGTTTTTGGATTATTTTTTGGTCCCTCTGTCATTTGCTTTAATTTGTGTTGTTTTTGCATTTCCATTTCATAAAGAATTCATAGATTAGGGACCAAGATGTAAGGTTTGAGAATCTTCAGGGATGCTCTTTCACTTTCATTTTGATAGTCAGAGAGTAAAGTGAAAGGGACTTGAAGTTTTCAAGACTAAACTGTAATTTAAAATAGACGGAGGACTAACGATGGGAGGTTTTCAAAACATATGGGACCAAAACTGAGACAAAAAAAGATATAGGACTGATTTGGGACCTGGAGCAAAGATACAGGACCAAATACAAGACAAAAAAAGTTATATGACTGATTTGGGAACTGGAGCAAAGTTACAGGACCAAATTCGAGACAAAAAAAGTTATAGGACTGATTTGGGAACTACAGCAAAATTATAGGACCAAATTCGCACTTTGACCAAAGTTAAAACATTAATATCAATTTTTTTTTAGTATTATTTGATCTCATTTGTTAAATAGTCTTATCTCTCAACTGATAAAGAAAAAATTGATCAAGAATGACTTGTGGTTATAATTTTATCACATTTAAACTTGAAATGAGAATAATATAATCAATTTTATGAAACAATCAGCTCACTTCTGAGCTTGATTTTAGGTCTTATTTAATCTCGCATGTTAATGATTTCTACTGAGTAAAAAAAACTTGTCAAATGTCAAAGGTAACAAATAACTTCAATTTCATTATATTGAGATTTGAAACAAAATAGATATAAGCATAGTCAATAATTAAGGACTAAAGCAGAACGGTTGAGAAACATTAAAGATTAAAATAGAACAATAATTATTAAGGATCAAAATAAAATTTGAGATAAATATTAAGGATCAAAATAAAATTTTAACTTTTTTTCTTTTAAATTTGACGAGCTAGCGGATTAAATCAAACCATTGAACATCGCCTAATATCAAAGTATTAAATAACTAAGGAGTAATGAAGATATTTGAAACTCAAATAGTTTAGTAATAGTTTGCTTACAAAGTTAAAGAAGTAATAAAACAAAAACACTTAAATATGACTTATATTTTATGAAAAGAAAATTCTGTAACTTAACTTATCCACAAATAATTAGTTGAGTAATATATTTTATACAAAAATTTTGTTGTACAATCATTAAGTATTGTTTACTTATTTATTTCACAATTTAGACAAATACTAATATTCTCTTACGATGTAGGTAAAGATTGATTTTTGTTTAAATCCAAATGTTTTATAATAGAAATAATTTTTTTTTTTCAAAAAAATATTTTCAACAAAATTCGTACTCATAATATTCACTATAGAGATTACAATTTTTACATATTTTATACAAATTATGTTAGCAAGTAGTGATAGATAATATTGGGGATAAATTGGGGATTTTAAAGGGATGGGCAGGGTATTTTGGTCAATGAGGATAGCGTCTTATAGTCTATGTTTGATTGTTTAAGGTAAAGAACGGTTGGAGAGTGAACACGGATACAAACTTTGTCCTCACAAAACAATTAAAGAATTTATTTCCATTTTAGTCTTATTTCACATATTTAATTTTGGTAAAAGTAATTTTGATATTTATAAAGTTTGAAGCCAATTTCAATTACACATTTAAATTTTTTTTTGTTTTTTATATGCCCAATCTCAAGAACACCCATTTGTTCTTCTTATGAATTTATTTGAGCATATTATTCAGTGTTGTCATAACCGAACCGGACAAAGACTCGGACAAGTGTTCGGTTCACGGTCGGATCGGTTGAATCGGTCGGACCAGATGTTTGGACCGGATGACGTAATAAATAATTATTTTTAATATATTAAATATAAACCCTCTATATTTTTTTTTTGGGTCTAAGAGATGCATTAAATATATTAATTTATTAGATAAGTAAAACAATTGGTAAGAGAAAGCTAACAGAGCCTCACAGTTGGGATGGTAAAGGTGCTGGGAGTGTGAAGAAAGGGCATNTCTTAAAAAAATTAAGATTCACAATATAATCTTTAAAAAAAATTAAGTAATATATAAATTGGTTTTTTTTAAAAATTAAATAATATATTCTTTAATTTTTTAAAAAAATGAATAAATATATTATTTTAGTTCTTAATATTTTAGTTCTTTAAAGATACTATTTTAATTTTTTAAATATTAATTCATCAATTCAACCATTTATGAAAGATTGAGTTATTATTTATCAAAAAAAAAGATTGAGTTATTAGTTTATTTCATTTATTTTTAGTTTAACTTGATTAAGAAACAAAAAAAAAATACAAAGCTGATAAGTTCTGATTTTTTAAAATTAAATGAGCTCATGATAAGGATGGATTAAGTATAAATAATTATTTTTTATTTAATTTATTAGGAAAATCAATTTTTTTTCAAGAAAACTATCAATTATAAGATATAGCGCAATTAACGGAAAAATGGATGGCTGTGTTATGTTTTGTATTATTTGTTTTTTAGTGTGTTGTAATGAAACTAAAGAATTATGGAAAATCCAAAATGGATATAGTTTGCGATCATGAATAGGCCACGTGGCGAATGTGGTGGCCCATGTGTACTATTTGGTGGGGCCCATAGAAACACATGTCACATTTGTTTATCTTCTTCACCTAATCCACAAAGAATATCTTCTTTATGCTTCTCATATTCTCATTTCCTTTGCTTGCATCACCTCATAATTTCAACAACTTTTTGTTTCTCAAAAATTACTTAGATATATAAGTATACTAGGGGCTTTGCGTGCCCTAACGGGCACGCAAATATGTATGTAGAATAAATAAGGGACTAAATTGTTAACTTAGTAAAGAAAGAGAGACCAAATAGTAAATTTTCTCTTATTTTTAATTTCATAGACTATAGTTTTAAACATGGACGACCAGAAAGGGGTGGAGCCATATAATATAAGATATCTATATAGTTTTATTTTTTAAAATGAGTAAATTACACTTTAATATCTTAAGGCGTGGACCGGTTCTATTTTAGTATCATGTTCTTTTAAAAGTGACATTTTAGTATCATGTTTTATTTTTTGTTAACACTTTGATACCAAAAATTATTTTCTTGTTACTTTTTTATAGAAAAAAGCACGTGCAAATCAAGTACATGATAAAAAACACAAAATTCAACTTCCTAAACTCAGATTTCACGATTCAGCCTTAAAAAACACAGGAAGTCTTTTTCCTTCAAGTACATATTGAATCGTGTTTTTTAGAGTTGAATCGTGAAATCTGAGTTTAGAATGGTAGATTTCATGTTTTTGACCATGTACATGACCTCCACATGGTACTAATCGTGAAATCTTCTCCCTTCAAAAAGTAACAAAAAAAATGTTTTGGGCACCAAAGTGCTAACAATAAATAGAACATAGTACTAAAATGTCACTTTTGAAAGAACATGTTATCAAAGTGAAATTGGTCCATACATTTAACACGATACCAAAGTGTAATTTATACTTTTAAATTTTTATCTTATTTTCTCAAAAGTATTTTTTAATCAAACGTTTAACATTGATAATTATCTTCTCGCTGTCTTAGAAATATATATTTCAAAGAATAGAAAGAAATTGGCTTAAAAATTTTAAATTACTCTATACTTAAAATCAAGAATCGAACTGTTGTTATTACTTATTAACACTCAATATTTAATAATACTTCACACCGAAAATTTGCAACATTTATCAACATGCATGCTTCACTTAAACAATAATGCATCTAAGGGTTTCTTTAATTTCAGTCTAAAGATCAAAGCATTTGTCATGATGTGTCAACATCTCCATTTAAATTGTGAAGTCACTATACACTATCTATAAGAGTTAAGGAAGTGATAAATGATTATATTAAATAAAAAAAACTATACTCCTTTTTTGTACACTAAAAAGAAAATTTAATATATGTATGTTTTTTTTGTTCATGGAAATTCAAACACGCCCTAATATGAAAAGAGTAAGGGAAAAAGTACACAGAGTAATGGTGGTAGAAACTGATGGATGCCTTGTTCAAATTTGGATAATATAGCCAAAGTATTACAACTCAAAGTGTGCCTAAAATAGCCAATGATTTATATATTGTTTGTCCTTTTTTATATATTTGTTCAATTGAATAATACATATATTTAGCTGTCACTTTGATTTGTTCAAGTGCCCACAAATGTCAATAATTTATAAGTAGGGCCTGAACATAAACATATTGGATATATATTATCATAAACCTAGTATGTGAGATTAAACATTTGTTTTTATGTAATATTACTATAATATCAATTTTTGACCAATATTGAATAATCAATGGAAAATCATTCAACGTACGCATGCAAACCTAGATCTCATTATATATATGTTTATAGATAAGTCGATTAACTTAAAGTTAGTAAATTTAAGGTGGAATGCACAATTTGATCTTATAATTAAATTTCGTTAGATTTTATTTTTATTCAAGATCTACTAAGATGTTTCAAATTAATCTTACATATTTTTATAGTTATTTATTTTTGGTCCTAAATAATTTAATGTGATCACATCTCTCTTAGGTTTGAATACAACAAAGTCCAAAGTTATAAGTTAATGAGTATTTTCTCTATCTAGTTGTGATTATCAATAAACGGGGTCAATTCAGGTTTCGAAAGTGAGTTATTTAATTTGTTTTACGGTCAAACAAACAAAATATTATATATTTTTCTTTTTCCAAATTCAATGCATGAGTTTGGAACTATAAATTATTCTTGACGAGTCCTTTTCTATTTAGTTGGGATCGTCAACAAATGAAATCAAATCGGGTTCGAAAATGATTTGAGACTAATAAGCAAATGAGGTTAAATGAGACTTGAAAGTAGATTTGATCCCATACTTTAAAAACAATATGCAAAATTGGTCTCAAACCATTTTCGAACACAATTTAATATCATTTGTTGATGGTTCCAACTAAGCATAATAATGACTCGTAATGAGTAACCTATAGTTATGAACTCGTCACACTCAAATTTAAAATGAAAGAGATATGACCAATTTCGTTTGTTTAACTATGAAATGAGAGGCTCATTTTTAAAATTCAATTTGACTTCGTTTGCTAACAATCTCAATTAGATAGAGAAAGTACATGTCAAAAGCAATTTGTAACTTTGGACTTATTGCATTTTAACCTAAAACGAGAGAGATGTGACCACATTAAATAGTTAATTGGGATCAAAAGTGAACAACTATGAATACATATGTAAGACCAATTTGAAACTTTTGTAAGATCTTGGATCAAAATAAAATCTAAGACAAATATATAGGACCAATTTGAATATTTGACCTAAACTTAATAGACTAAAAATTAAAATTGATTCATATAAAAAAAAGATTGAGTAAAGCAATGATCGTAGGACCAAACTACAAAATAAAGGTATATCATATCCCTTTGTTCAATTATATATCACAGTCCACAGATCCTTCAAACTTTTAGGTCAGGTTCATTCTCTTGAAATCACGTGTAGGGACACCCATGGATTGCTTAGCCTTAGCAAACATGTTTTCTTTTTCTTTATCAATTATATAATAATAAATTGTCTTATTATATATATATATACATGTAGGCTCACTTTAGATAATTAATAAGACAATTTATTATTATTATCAATATTATTATTCTTTAATGAAAAGGCATAATCTTAAAACAAAAAATATAGTTATATTTTAGCACCCCAATAAAATTTTAAATAATATATAATATATATACTCCATAACGTCTGCAATTAAATAAAAGAAAAAATCAGTGATAAACTAGATTATCTCCTAAGATATAGATCAGAAAAGGTTTGTACGGACATGTGACATTTGGCAGAAGATAGAGTATAGATATTATGGATTGAAAAGAGAGTGTAAAAGAAGGAAAGTCAATATTTGAGGGACTTAATTATTATATTTATAGTGTCTTCAAAGATGAATGAAAAGATTAGGAAGGATTATATATAATTAATTAAATATGTATAATAATAATAATAATCGTAGTACTTTGTAAGTATCATGTGGGCAAACATGTTTTAAAGTATGTTATCTTGGTGAGTGGCTAATAAGCATCTTTGAAACTATCGTTATCACAACATTACTTATTTATTAATGCAATCATGAAAACAACGAAATCTGCCGTTCTCTAATAATGTTACATGTATGCTCTTTTTATAGAAAAATAAAATTCAAGCGAAGTCATGTATTGATTCATTATTGTTTGAGTAATATTTTTTTTTGGTCAGATAAGTTCCATTCATGAAAAAATGGAGCCATTGTATGAAGACTAAATAAGGTTTAGATTTAATCATGAAAACATAGCCCTAAATTTCACAAAATATATACACAAAAGTATAGGAGAATAAAAGAAATCTTAGGCGCAACACACCTAAAAAGATAAAATCCAGGACTCCCATCCTAAAAATATACATCAAAGAGATAGATCTAAAACATCTCTAAAAAAATAAAGAACTTAAAAGATTTTTCAACGAGGCAACACATCCCATCCCTTTCCGAGAGTAATAATTAATCTTCTTGACCACTTCTCTTTTTCAATGTCCAAGATCTTCGTTCAAAGACTAAAACCGGCCATGTCAAGCCTCAATTCTTTTTGTAAAGTCATCGATAATATTGTCATTGTTTAAGAAATTATTCTCTTTTAAAAAGAAATTGAAAGGAAGGTTTGAATGGATGATGATAAAAATCATCAATTTAGAGAAAACTTATGACAAGTGCAGCTTAGTTGTGAATTCATCAAATCTACTTTGGAGTTCTTTAAGTTTCGCCCTCATTAGATTAAGCTTATTTTTAATTGTTTATCTACAATTAGTCATTCCATCATTTTTTAATTAAAGTTTAACATGTTTCTTCTTCTCTCGATATTGTATTTGATAATGTATATGAAATTTTTCAGATTTTTTTCTTTCTTTAATATTGTATTTGATAATGTATCTGAAATTTTCATTTCTGCTCCAAGTTCCCAATACCTGTAAGAATTAACCATAATGTGACGAGAGGCCTCTCACAAAGAGACTTCAACGCCCAAGTTAATATAAAGTATATGAAGATATAAGAGATAAATGAAAATTAGGATTAGATCATACTTAAATATATATATAACTCTTCAAGGGTATTGGAGTAATTTGACTTGATCTCGAATTAACCTATTTGATAGAAGAAGTCAAATCGACCCAAAGGTAAGGGGTCAATTTGGCCATACCTTATCAATATTTGATAATAGAAGTTAGCTTTGAGTTAGTTCAAGTCTATTTCCAACTAAGTTTGTTAGTTAGGTTAAAGTTTGTAATTAGTTTCTCACTTTCTTCTATGTTTTGTATTTCTATGTATATATAGTGCATGAGTGTGTATCACTCTGATTAAGTCAATACAATAATTCACTTTCATTTTCTTTTATCTTCTATATTTTGCACTTTACTCATTTGTCTGTCAGAATTAGACAATGAGAGAAATTGATCATTTAAATTTTTCTCCTCTATATTTTTTAGAGTATGAGAGAGAATGAAAGAGAAAAAAGAGATTATATAAGTCATACATTTTATTATTTTATTGAACCTATATTTTTTCTCTCTTCATCTTTTTTTCTCTCTCTAACTGTATAAGATAAACACAGAGAAAAAGATATACATAGATAAAAAAAATACATGAGATTTAATCCTGTGAATAAGACCTCATCTTCCCCTTTTATTTCCTCGATATTTCCCCTTTAATTTCATGATGATCATCCCTTTACGTAATTGAGGAGTTTGAAGGAAGTTGTGAGTCAAGAAGAAAAATGAAAGCGTGTGATGACGTGAATGAATGTGAAGTTGTGAATAGGAATGGAGATGAAAATATGAAGAAATAATGAATAATAATATATGAAAGGTGAAGCCGCCCTCGTGAGAATTAAAAATTGGAAAATAAAATAGGTGCGCGTCCACCGTCCACGTCTTTTGGAATTTGGGATCAATAAATGTGACTATTTATGTATCACTAATTCACTAATAGTACTATGTATGTATCAATGTATATATCTATCTTCATCCATATACCTCATATCATCATTGTGTCTACATCTTAGTCAACACTCAATTCCTTCTCTCTTCCTTTTTCTTTTAAATTTTTAAATATATTATTATTAAGTAAGGTGCATAAAAAAATTATCAAATAAAAATATCTTCTATTTTCATGGAAAAATAAAAATATCTTTATCATTTCTAATATAAACACTATTCTACTACTCAATGTGTTGAGAATTTTAGGAAGGAAAACATATAAAATTGTGTTTGGAAAAATACGTTGAAGAATGCACACCAACGTGTAAAAAAGCTCATCCTTTTTATAAAGGGAATTATATATAATAATAAAATAAAATAAAAATGAAATGAAATAGATGACCACTAACTTTTACATTCATGCTCATACTTATACTATCACTAAGTCAAAATCAAAACTAATAAATCTCCAAGGGAAACCAAGTCTGGTGGAAGATAATGAAATCATGCATGCGCTGCTACGTGCTCCACATCTTAAGAAAATTGAGTAAACTTCCAAATTGGTCTCTAGATTATTGCCTCGCTGACATATTGGTCCCTGAATTAAGGAAATTGACAAATAGGTCCCCGAATTTTACTAACGTTAGTCAAATTAAAGCCTTCCGTGAAATCACCGTTAATGAAGACGTTGACGTGGCCGTTGCGTGCCACGTCAGCAGTTGGAAAACTGAAAAAAAAAAAAAAAAAAAAAAAAAAAAAAAAAAAAA
>QANZ01012290.1:10358-38456 GCA_003254925.1 Chamaecrista fasciculata
ATGAATAAGAAAAAAAATAGTAAGAAATGATGAATGGAGAGAGAAAGTTGTAAGTGTAATAAATGAGGGTATTGAAATTTACCATTTTGCCAAATAACTTTTTATATTTGTATTAAAGTATAGGTAATTATAGGTATTTGAGTAGGGGTATGTTAGTAATTAGGTATGAAAAATGTAATGAAATGATGTTGTAATGAAATAATATTTTTGTAATGAGTTTGTAATTGAAAAACAAACAGTTGTGTTGCACTGTAGATCAAGTTATGTATTGAAAATGGAGATAATGAATTTGTATTGGGTTTATAACCCATTCCCAAACACACCCTTAGTCCTTAAAAATATTAAAAACCCTTAACCCTAAACCCTAAACCCCTAAACCCCTAAACCCTAAACCTCTAAAACTTAAATTTTTGTTAATCCTCAGGCTCAACATACACTCGCCGTCGCCGTCGATACTGGGCTCAAGAAGCTCAATTCCACCTCCAAGATCAAGAAATTGAACACCACATCGAAAGCCCTCATTGGTTCAACCAAATCGGCCTCAATTTCCGATGACAAAACGTCAGATCTCCCAACCGATTTTGTCGATTCCAGAGAACGATCATCCTTGACAATCTACACCACTCACCACAATGGTGACTCCGTCGCCACCGTCAAGATCCAATCCGCCTACCGCTCCCTCCAGATTCGATTTTGATTTCGCTCTTTACAAATCAAAACCAGAAATCAATGCAATAGAAAAGATTTTGATTTCGATTTCGCTTAAAATCAAAGCCTATTACCTAGACATTCGATTTCGATTTCGCTCACATACTAAATTTCCCTCGATTTTGCTCTCTCTCTTCCTCTCGGTTTAAGATGAAGATGAACACGCTGGCGGTGGATGAAGATGAAGGGATGATGAATTGATGAAGATGAAGATGAAGAATGTGAAGATGAAGATTAAAAAAAATATTTTAGGGGGTTTAGGGATTTATGTTNCCTTAGGCGCCTAGGATTCCCAACACACCTCTTGCTGCAGATTCTGAAGATCTGACGTCGACGTCGACAACAACCCCTATTGTTGAAGCTTCTCTGACGACGTTCTCTGAAAACAATAAATATTTTAGGAGGTTTAGGGATTAAAAAAAAATTAGGGATTTATGTTAAATTGAGAATATGAAGATGAAGATTAAAAAAAATTTAAGTTTTAGGGGTTTAGGGTTTTAGGGGTTTAGGTTTTAGGGTTTAGGGTTTTAGGATTATAAGATTTAGGATTTATGGTTTAGGATTTAGGGTTTAGGATTTTAGGGTTTAGGGTTTTAGGATTTAGGGTTTAGAGTTTTTAATATTTTTAAGGATTAAATTGGAATGTTTAAAAGAGTTTTAGGACACTTAAATTTTTTTTTTTTGAGGATTTGGGACTAAAATGAATGAAGATGAGGAAAACGGGAGGGAATTTAGAATAATGAGATAAGAATAGGTCAGGACGTAATTGTACAACTCAGATTTTTAAAAGGTTTGGGATTTAGGGTTTAGGGTTTTAGGTTTTAGGGTTTAGGGATAGGGGTTTAGGGTTTAGAGTTTTGGATTTTAGGGGTTTTAATATTTTTAAGGACTAAATTAGAATGTTTGGAACAGTTTTGAGACACTTTACAATTTTATTTTGAGGATTTGGGACTAAAATGAATGAAGATGATGAAAATGAGGGGAAATTGAGAATAATGAGATAAAAATGAGGCCAGGGACCTATTTGCTCAAATCCGATTTTTTTTTATTAAATATGCTAATGTGGCTTAATATTACACACGTGGCCGTTTTTCTTGTTTAGGATAACGGGTGCTGACGTGTCAAATAACGGAACATGTTAGCAAATAACGGGACACATTAGCGTCCGTTATGTGCACGTCAACTTTTTTGCAATGACAATATGACAAACCTATTAGTATGGTGTTTTGAAAATTCGGGAACCGGCTTATACAGCTCGCAAAATTCAAAGATCTATCAGTCAGAGTGTCCAAAATTCAGGGACCAAGTTGCTAGTTTGGTCTCTCCCTCCATTGAGATAGAACCATCTTTCATGCTAATAAAGGTATTAGCGATCTTTAAGAAGAGTCTACCTAAAATGAGAGTAGAATTCTTAACCATCCCTTTAGACATATTTAGAACTTAAAAATAAGTCCTTAACTTTGACATGAAGATCTTCTAAAATCACAAGAGGACACCTAATGGTCCCGTCACCTAATTGAAGCACAACACTTGTTAGTTTTAAAGCTTCCTTACCCAAAGATTTATACATTAGTTTTGGGGTCACACTAATTGCTATCCTTAAGTCTAAGAATGCCCCGTTATTGACAACTTTTCCTACGGTGCAACTCTTTTGGAATTTAATTTGACCTTATTTACTACAAATTTTAACTAGATAAAAAAAGAATTTGTCAAAAGTAACATGTAAATCTAAACTCATCATAATTAAATTTAAAACAAAAGAGATATAATGAACTTCCCTTGTTTTAGTGAAATGAGTCACTCACTTTTAAAACCCAGTTTAACATTTTTTGTTGAGACATTAAGGAGTACAACTCTTTAGATTCTTATATATGTAAAGTTGTAAAAGAAAAATACAAAAATAAAGGGTAGAAAATAGAGGCAAATTTTTTTAAAAAAATGGCCGAAGTCTTATTTTGGTCTCTCATGTTTGTTTAAAGTTTTGTTTTGGTCCCTTAAGTTTTTCTCATTCTGTTTTGGCGCCTCAAGTTTTTTTTCATTCCGTTTTGGTCCCTCATATTTTCTCAAAGTTCTGTTTTGGTTCTTCAAGTTTTCAAAAAGTTTCACCGTTATTTCCCTGACTATTTTTCATCCACTTTTCTCCGTTAAAAAAAGAAAAAAAAACTAACTTTCATTTCCCAACAATTTCGCTCTTTTGTATTAAGGTCTTTCCCTTTTGTTATAGAGCAAAATTCTAACGGTTAAACTTTTTAGAAACTTGAGGAACCAAAACAGAACAAAAAGAATTTGAAGGATCAAAACGAAATTTTAAAAAAAACATAAGAAACCAAAATAGAACTTTGGAAAAATAGAATGATCAAATCCGGAAAGCATACATAAAGCAATCACACTACCCAAAACGGAGTCTTTTGGCCATTGCTTTGCCTATTCCCCCATTTAATTAATTAATATCCTGACGAATGTTGTTCTTCTCTTCTTGTTGTTGAGGCAGCCACACCTACCACAGTGGCGCTTCGAAAAATCGAACATCCTTCGTCTTCGAAGAAATGTTAAATCTATGGTAGTTGTTTTGTGTTACCAAAACCCGTGTCTATGGTTCGCCCTTCAGTTCACCCCATCGAAGCTCCTCCGCTCACGAACGATGCGCTACCTAGAGGAAGAATGAAAGATGTACAAGGCATGCCTGGCACCATAGGAGGCTTGCTGTTACGCTTCACTCAGTTCGCTTTTGCAGTCGTTGCCCTGTGCGTCATGGCCACCACTAGCGATTTTCCCTCCGTCACTGCTTTCCGGTACTGGAACTTCATTCCGTGTCTTATATTTTCATCTTCTGTGAAATTGGGTTGTGAATTGCGTTTGCCCGGTTCTGTGTGGTTTTTAAGACGTTGGAGTAGGAATTGCTGGAGGGTGAGCCGTGGGGCAACAGTAAGGTTGATGCCTGGTGACCCAAAGGTCACCGGTTCAAATCTGGAAATAGTCTCTCTGCTCTGCAAAGCAAGGGTAAGACTGCGTATATGTTGACCTTCCCCAGACCCCACCTAATGGGAGCCTCGTGCATTGGGCCGCCCTTGGATTAGGAATTGCTCACAAGAATAACAACTATTAATGGAAGCTTGTGTTTAAAGTTGGAGATTAGCACCCCAAGCGGCATTTAATAATAAATTCCCATGTTTTGGGTTAAGAATCCATTCTTCACTGAAATGGAAACACCTTTTAGTGGAAATTGTTGTTCACTAAGAGTTTGTTTCCCTCTTTTGGTACATACTCTAGTAGAAAGAAATTTGTTATTTCAAGTCTATAAGTAGAATGAAAGATACACTTATTCATGCTCTTTTTCACGCTTAAAGTAAAGTACGCTTAGTTCTGTTGTCTTGTGAAACTTATTATTCTATTTGATGCCTTAATCTTATTAGTGGTTCTCAACTTGTGTGTGTGGGGTCTATTTTGTTACTAAATTCAATGAACATTTTGGTGCCAAGTGTTATTTTTTGACTCCATGAGGTTGTTTCTGTGCCTAGCTGCATATTCTAGTCAGCAAAATTTGTTATTTGACGTCTATCAGTAGAACGAAACATGTACATCTCTAAGTTCTGCTGTCATGTGAGGCCTAACATTCTGTGACTCAAAACTGACTGCACCACTTCTTTATTAATCAATAGAAGAACATGTTGACCCCCCTGTGATGCCATGCAATGTTCTTTAATCTGCTAAACTACCATGTTGAGTAGTAAATGCAAAAATTATGTCATTTATTGAGAGGTTGAATGATTTGGAGAATTAATTGAATAATTATCATGCTAAATACTATAATAGTTGTAATAGTTAACTCATTTTCATGTTTTGATGATCTATATAGTAAAGTTAATTGTCTGGCTGTTCTTCAGATAGAGTTTTTTTCCCCTAATTTTCCTCATTGATAAGTTCAAATGAGTTGGGCTAAGAAGTGGCTGTAATTTTTACTCCCTTGAATCCTTTTATGATAGGTCTTATTCGGTCTTTCTTATTTAGCATTCAGGTTTACTTTAATTGTATCTTTAGTAGTTCTGAATATGCTTTTTGAAGATATGACGGAATTTTTATGGTCTCAATTTGATGCTGATGAGAAGATATGGCCAATTGGGAGACTTTTCATTCATTGAGTAACTCGTTATACATAATGTGCTCAAACAACAGCATGGTTGTAGTGTTGTTGCATGGGTTTGATTTTGTTTTGCTACCTATTAGAAGCTGATTCAGTCTCCAGCAAAGTGCGTGTACAACTATTGTGCTACCAAAGTTACTCATCCAAAACTATAGACTTCTCTTTCTTTATTGTCCTTTTATTGTTATTTGGATTAGTTCTGAGCTGCTCACTGTTTTTTTCCATTATATAGCAAAATGGCAAGATGGAGAGTTATTTTCTCTGTGCTTTTTTCTATTGCTTGCCGTCCTTCTAGTTCCCATGATGAGGCCATATATAGATTTTATACTTTAGATTGATCATTTTTTGTTGGATTTTTTTTGTATATCATTTAAACTATTAATTAATTTATTAGTATAGAATGTTCTATTTTCAACACTGATCAATCTTGATTCCTATGAAGAGTTCATAGGATCTTCTAATTTGAATCGTGATCAATTAGGTTATGCATGATCCTAATTCCATACATACAGTGCATATTTAGAAAGAAGTTTCACTCCCAAACTTTCTGTTTTGTGAAAATTTGTTGAATTTTTTATTTTTGAAACCAATTACCATTTCCTGTTTTGACTTTTGAGCCTTTATACATGTAACATATTATGCATGTTATTAAAAATTCATGGTAGGAGAAAAACAAAGGAGGGGGACGGGGGGGGTGTTTGGTGAATTTGGAAGCTTGCTAATATTGGCAGCCCATTCCACAACCATGTTAGAGTACTGAGTGTGAGATGGATAGGTTAAATTAAGTGTGCTAATCACAAGTGGGTTGTGCTTGTACTAACTGTAGTACACCTTGTACTTAATATAATTTGCAATTATAATTACACAGAAGATTCTTGGCTAAACAAGTTAGTAATCCAATTTGTGCTTCTTTTTTTATTTATTTATTTTCTCTCTACATAGTACTATAGCATGGATTGAGGGAGGTGTAGGACTTCGTTAGCCTTTGTTCTCACATGGTGGGCATTGAGAACTTCTCCAAGGTATTTCTGGCCCTTTATTTCTTTAGAATGGCCCTAGTTGATTTTGACTGTTTTCTGTTGACTTGAAAGTTTTAGAGTGTTACTTTTGGACTAGAGACAGTCAAATCAGTCTCATGGCCTTCTAAATTGTGCATTTGAATGCTGACAACACTCTCCATACACCACTGCATCAAATATGTTGCCATTTTGACTTTCGTGGAGGCATTGACATGCCCAGAGAAGTTGGACTGGATTTCCTATAATTGTTGTTGACCTTGATTTTGCTTGGATCTTGATTGTTTTTGGTTCCCTAGTTGCGCTCTACCATTCTTAGTTACTCTAGAGCGGCTTTGATGGTTTTTTCTTTACTTGTTTTAGTAGTTTGATGTTGGCAAAAGATCCATGGGATTGATGATGTTTTCTATCTAGTACTCTTCATTTTCTTTTTCATAGAATAACAAATTTAATGATGTTTTCTGTATAGATACCTGATTGCTGCTGTCAGCTTGCAAAGCTTGTGGAGCCTCTCTCTAGCAATTGCTGATATACATGCCATTTTAGTGAGACGTAGCTACCGAAATTCTAGAGTAGTCAGTTTATTCTCCATTGGTGATGGGGTAAGACCTGCTGCATCACTTCTCTTGTAAATGTGTTTTCTTTTTCTTTGCTATCTGATAGTACCTCCTGAAAAAATGATATTAATAATGAGATCAACTCTCAAACCAAAATGACAATGCATAATTATTCATTTAAACCAAGAATGGCAGAAATACAACTAGAAAAGCAGAACATAGCATTGAAAAAAATGTAAAAACAGAGAAAATACAAAATAAGATGTCATTAGAATTTGAGAGACTAGTACACTCCCCAGAACTCACACCATAGTTCTCCACCACTGACCTCAGCGGTCCCTCATTTTCACTTTCAGACTACACTCCCTCTTCTTCCTCAGTCCACACCCACCATGCAGCAAGTGGCATGAGAGTTAGTTACTTTATTCATCTTTTGCCCTTCTCCACCCTTTCTTCTTTCTAGAATACACATGCTCAATGATAGGCTTAAAAGGACCGGCATCTCCATTGGGCCCATTTCCCTTTTTTCTTTTGTTCATATAGCTTATCCATGATAGATTCATTGAAACCTGACCTATCCATGCCTACCCCTGCACATTCACCTTGTTATAAAGGTGAAATTGAGGAACCTTACGTTTGATAGCTTCATAATTCTTCCAAATGATTCCAGATCCTGGTAGCCTTGCCCATTGATCAATACATCCAATTTCCCAATGATGAACTTTCTTAACTTTCAGCACAGCTTTGGGTTGAACCTGGACTTCCAATTCTTCAATGAGAGAAGGGGTTGTGATAGAACAACTGGTAGTACAGGTTCTTTAAGCTGTGATTCATTGAGATTGGAGTTTTTGTGGTTTCAAGTAATTTCAAACCATAGGCAACCTTCCTGTACTTCTATAAAATCTTGTATCGGGTATGGCCCCGACGTACCTTCTCATTGATTTTCTCGCTAAAGTTGAAATACACCAAATAGCCTGCTTCAAAATGTACCTTTCTTTTATGTTGGCCAGCTTTATATTTTGACATAGCTTCAGTTTGTGCCTAGGTCCTAGCAAAACAGTGTAGAATAGTAGATAAAACTTCTCTTTACACTAGAACTGTATTCTGGAGTAGTACCAGCCAATTCCAATAGCTCCTTTCATAATTAGACATTTAGACTGGTAAAGACCTTGTCATGATCCAAAACTAGACTTTGGAAACCTATACACTCTGATAACTTCCTCTGTAAATACTTCTGCCATTTTTTTTGGCTGTTACTTGGTGAGCAAGTAGAATAAAATGACTATACTTGGTCGACTGGTCAACAATTACCATGAATGTATCCAATTTTTAAGATTTGGGAGCCTTGTGATAAAATCCATATCTGTGTATTCCCACATTTGCTGAGGTATGTATAAGGGTTGTAACAAACCAGTTGGGCTCATCACGTGGTACTTGTTTCTGTGGGAAACCTCATGTTTAGCTACATACCCCCGCACATCTTCACTTATTATCTTCCCAATGCATGATTGTAGGCATTCTATTTTAAGTCTAATATATTTTGAATGTCCTCCTAAATGTCAAACATGGATTTCATCCAGCATTACAGGAATCCAACTTGAAGTTTTGGGTAGGATCTATCTATTCATGTAGAGAAGACATCCTTTTCTTAAAACATACCTTCATGCGCTGGCTTTCCAGCGTCTTTCAATGGATAATTGTGGCCAGTTTGGGACCTTGCCAAGATTATCAAGATCGAGATTATAAAATTGTATAAGACCGAGATCTTGGATTGTATAAGATTGAGATCTTAATATGTCTAACCTTGCCATATTGTACTAAGGAATTGTGATAGGATCGCGATCAAGATCGCAAGATCCTAGCAACTTCTGTTTTTTTTTTTTTGTTATGGAGCTAAAATGCAATATAGGTGCAATCTTTTATTATTTGGGGAGGAAAACACAAAGAAAGCAACATTTTAAGAGTATAGTGGGTTTTCAAACTAGTTAGTAGTTTTATTATTTGGAGCTAAATTGAAACTTGGTGCAATCTTTTATTGTCTGTTGTTCATTGCTATTCATCATCATCCGCGAGTCATTGTAGAGTATGTTTGAAATCCGAGACCTTTGCTATCTTTCGTCTTTGTTTTTCTTCAGGCACTACGAGTCACTTGCTATTCTTCAGTTTCTAAAGCTTAACTATTTGGTTAGATTTTCGAAATGTTTATTTTTACTTGTAATGCTACTGTTTGAAATCTTTATTTTCAGTTGTAACCTAATATTTGTTAATCACTGACAAATAATTTGCTACTTGAGCATGAAAAGTGAATTTAGTAAATAGTAATCAGAATACTTGATTATAATATTATTTAAAATAATGATACACCTATATATATTTAAAAAAACATCTAGGATCTTACGATTCTCGTTCCGATCTATCTTGTGCCCCTCCCAATCCATTGTTAGATTTTGATCTTTATAACTTTGTATCTTGTTGTACTTCATTGTCCCTGTCTTCTATTTCCCCTTATTGCCAAAGTGAAAAAGGATTAACTCATCTTTGTCGTTCCATGTGATAATGCATCTGCCATTGTACTCCCTTATCCCAGCTTGAATTGTATTTCAGTTTAAACATGAACTTGGAAACCCACTTCTACTTGTTTGAGTCAACTACTCAATGTTCTACTAAAACTTCAGAATTTTCTGATGTTTTGATGATAAAAGGATGCCCATGTAAATAATGCTGCTAGTTCTTGACAGAAAAACTTTTGAATTCCCTTTCATATATTGATCACTGCTCTGCCTCATGGAACAGAACCTGCATATAATTATGCTATTGAGCCGAGCCTTTATCACAATGACCCCTAACCTAGTTCCTGAAGCATCGGCTTCAATCACAAAAGAACATGAAAAATCTAGCAAGCCAAAACTGGCAAGGACGTCATGGGAAATTTTAAGTCTCCAAAAGCTCTTGTGTGCTTTCATTCCCGTTAAAAACATCCTTTAGTAATTCTATCAAAAGGCTGCTGTTTTTCCATAATTGTTGGATTTTTTTTTATAATAGATTGTTAATCCCAACAATTCCTTAAGGAGGCATTTGGTATATCAATTGAAAAAATAGTCTTGGGATTATGAGTTTTGTAATAGTATAAAATTCCCGAGAATGGCTTAATCTCATGAATTTTCTTCATATTTTTATTCCCACCTTAGGTGGTGGGAATACTCTTTAGCCCATGAGATGAGATTATTTTACTCTAAGTAAATTGACTAAACTATCCTTATAAAACCTAACTATTTATTTTATTTTATTTTGAGAGTCATGTTAATTATGCTTTGAATTAATATTTTTCAATGACACTATTATGTTATTTGTAAATTATAATTATGATAGATTTTTTTTATCATGTAGAAACAAAGTACAATTTTTTTAAAGAAAAATGTATGTAGAAAAAATGTATATATATTCTGTACCTTGTCCAAATCTAGGGAATACAAAATAAAAATAGAAAAAAAAATGATTCTTCTATCCAAATAAAACGCAAAAATGAAGATAGAGATATTTATAGGTAGAAATGTCAAGGGCATATTTGGAAAAGTACTAAACATTCCCAAGCATATCAAAGTTTCACCAAACACAGGAATGCTACATTCCTGAGAGGGTTGTAAAATAATTCAAGGAATGTTTTATCTCATCGAAAAAAGGTTTTTGATATTCTTAAGAATCATGTTCCTTGAATTACATTCTCAAGAATAGATAAATAATCTATATACCAAACCCTAAAGGCTTTCAGGAGTCCAGATGCTGGCTATTTAATTATGCTTTTTTCCCCCATAAACAACATGCCAATGGTACTCCAAAAATGCACTTCTTATAATTGATTAACTTCCACAAAATTTCTATAACCTCTCTTAAATGAGTTAAGTGTCTAGAGATATCAGCTCAGTGTATCAGATTGTCATGAAAGAATGAAAATATAAATTTTTTAGATGCTCCCGACAAATGTCATTCATTAATGATTGGAAAGTAGACGATGCCTTGGATAGCCAAAAGCATAAATATAAGTTCATAATGATCCTCATGCATTTAAAATGCTCACCATGCTAGAAGCAACTCTGTAACAATCTCTTGTTTGCCCCTCCTTCCTCTTTATTCTTCATAAAATACTCATGTTCAATTAGAGGCTGAGAAGGGCAAGTATTTCCCTGAGGCTCATTTCCATTTCTCTTTTGGGCATAAACTATTCACAAGGTAGGTTCCTTGAACCTAAGCCCATCACTATCCTTTCTACAAGTACTTTGGAGCAGTAATTCTCACCTCTAATTCATTTTTTATCTGAGCAAGATGTCGCCATCATTGTACCATCATGCGTAGAGGAAAATCTATTTCATTTGCAGAGATTAAAATTAACTATATTTCTTGTACTCGATAGTCATCATTATGAAGGAAATCACAGGAAATCATATCCTTGAGCTTCGTTGTCAAAATCGCTTTTTAAAGCGTTCAATCACAAGTTTTTATTCTTTTACATGTACAATTTTGGTTACACCTTTGGTAAAATAAAAAATGGGTTGAAATTGCATGGAATCAGATCAACTTGGTTAAAATCGAACAAACTTGTGCATTCATGTCCGAATTGGGGCAAGTCTAGGTTTTGTCTGTAAAGTGGCCCAAATTTGAAGGAATCCTTTGGTTTTGGATCAGCACAAACCTTCTATCCCTACTATCTCATTGTATTAAACATGTAGGTAGGGCATTGGACCAAGCTTTTATCTTGTTTTTAGTTGAGTCAAAGCTTCGTATTTCTTCTTCACTTTGACTTTTTTTCTTACTTTTGGTAACGTAGGAACAGTGTAGCACTATTGCACTAGCTGGAAGGATTGAAGTGAAGTCTAGAAATATTTAGTTTCCTTGAGTATTAAACTATTACCGATTTGATTGAATGAATAATACTTTTGTTAGGATACTAGTATTTTATATTTTATTATTAGGAATAATTTATTATGTTTGTAAGTTCTGAAGTATTATTATTATGTTATTTTTAAGTATGACAGTTATTATGTGTGTGGTAGTTATTAGAGGGTAGTTTTTAGGAAGTCTATATATATGTATTGTAAGTTGATTATGTGATGTGAATGATAAGAATTATTTCATAACTCTAATCTCTTCTTCAATCTCTCTCAAGTATGGAGATTCTCCTCCTTGAGTCCCTCTTCTTCTAACCTTAGAGGTTCTAACAACTGTTTACTCATTGATGCATAATTTTGTTATGTTAGTTAAGCATTTGTGGTTCTATTTCAAAATGAAGCCATTGATTTTTATCAAAAAAATATTTGAATTTCAAGTTTTGACGCATAAGTTTATAATAATATACATATATTTAGGTTATATTAATTTTACTTTAAGATTTTACATTTACATGTTTACATTACGAGTTTATCCCATCTTTCCGAGTTTACTTAAACTAACGTTTTTGATAACCTTGACTATGAAACTAATAACCTTTGTTTCTGACTCTTCAATGAACTATATTTGGTCATAGTGCATATTATAAGTTGGGAGCTGGTTATATGAACCTTAATAATTGATGGGCGTAGGAAAACAATTGAGTGGAAAACTTATAAGAGAAGAAACAAGAATGAGGCTAGGAAAGTTGGGCCAGCAACAGATCAGTCCCAGAGTGACAAAAAAGTAAGGAAAAGGGATATTAATCAGTACGGAGTGTGGGAACAACAATGCATAACAATTTCTGACACCATAGTGGAGGTTTGGGGCTGCTCTGTGTGTGTGTATGAGTGCATGCTGTATGTTATTGAGGGTTGTTTGTTGTGGAGGGATTCAGGAAATTGGTAGGGAAACCTTTTGGGAGAGTGTGGCCTCTCAAATGTCCAGCTTATGCTATGTTTTTTTGTCTTAGTCATTTCTATTTTTGCTGCGTTTGTTTGATTAGTTGCTCTGTAATTGCTGATTTGGCTGTTTCTCTTTATGTGGAGGAATCAAGGGGCTGTGTTCTAGTCAATACAGGAAACTCTATCAATAATGCTATTCCTTATTACATCAGCTGGAACCGTGTTTATTATTTAATTATATACATACATGTAAGGGGTGTTAAATTGGTTGGTTTGGTTAATTGGTTTTTGGGCCAAAAATTAATAAATTATGAAAAAATCTAAATTTTGTTTTAGTTCCAAAAAATCTCAAAAGAAATTTAAAATAATACACTTTTCAATATAATTAAAACTGAAGTAATGTTTTGGATTGTATAATATGTTTTATTGGATGATATTAGATAAAATACACAAAATGAACTGATCTAATTGATTTTCTGTAAAACTCATCCCAACAATCCAATCACGTTATCAAGATTGGCCGATTATGGTTGGATTATATCGGTTTCGTTGCCTTTGGGTTCATTTGGATTTGAACAACTCTACATATCTGTTCGCTTTTGCTGAGGGTGAGGAGGCTTATTTGGAAAGCATTATTTTCTGCCAGACTACTGGAAAGAAAAAAGAGAGAGTTGGTAAACCCTATAAGCTATAAATGAATGCAGATGCCCAGAAACAACATCTTTTCTTCAAAATTATATATTTAATTATGCTGGACCTAAAATATTTTTCTTTCGCCTTGATTTTATTGCAGATTACTTCAACGCTTACATTTGCTGCAGCATGTGCTTCTGCTGGTATCACAGTACTTATTGGCAATGATCTGAATGACTGTGCAGAGAACCATTGCAGCAGATTTGAGACAGCAACAGCCATGGCATTTATGAGTTGGTTTGCAGCTTCACCATCCTTTCTTTTAAACTTCTGGACGCTGGCTTCCAAATAGAAGCAGCAAAGGAGTTCTATCATGTGGGATTTTGCCCAGATTAGTACCACTGGAGTCCTATGTTTTTCTTATCATCTGACAATGAGAAAACCTACTTTTTGGTCCCTGAATTGTTACTGAGTGAACGATTTAGTCTCTGAATTATAGGAAAATATGGATAAATCTGTGAGTTTTACACCACCATCGACTTTTTGGTCAGTGAATTGTAGGAAATACGAATCAGTCCCTGAATTTTACACCACCGTCAATTGAGGGACCAAAAGGTTGACGGTGATGTAAAATTCAGGGACTGATTCGTATTTTCCTACAATTGAGGGACCAAAAGGTTGACGGTGATGTAAAATTCAGGGACTGATTCGTATTTTCTTACAATTGAGGGACCAAAAGGTTGACAATGGTGTAAAATTCAGTAACAATTCAGGGATCAAAAATTAGGTTTTCTCTAAAAATATAGGCTCTCTTCAATTCAAACTTTGGTTGTTGACAATTTTTTAAACGTGAAATAGTGTATTTGCAAGTACGTGAACTTAGAAAGGAGTTACCTTTTGTCCCAGTATATATGTTATGGTGTAATTAATGAACCCTTTTGTTTGGCAGTTGTAAATAAAAAAATGTTCTAACATAATTAAAAATATCCACAACTTAAAAAATTTAAAATATAGTTGTCTAACGGTTTAGATGGCTTCGAATTTTATTATACGAATTTTATCTACTTTTTATGTTTTTTAAAAATTATTGTTCCCACAAGACAGATCTCACTAGTTTGTTCATGCAACAAGAGAATAAAGAGACATGCTTGTTTCATCAATTTAATCCGAGAGACAAAGGGCATTCTTTGTTGTTGAGAAACTTTTGTGTCACCTAATTTATTGTGCAAGTTATAGAAACCAAGTGGTGTCTCGAGGTAAAACCAAATTGCGATGATGAGCCCTAGAGATCGCCTTTATCTATTCCCTGATTCCTGTGGTTAATAATTAATATAGATTCTTCTGTTGTGTCATTGTTTGAATAAGGAGAAAATAAAGAATCTTAAATGTTTTTCTATGAAGTATCGGATATTTCACTTTGAGGGCACTTTGCCGTGTCAAATACGTCTGTGTTCGACATCTATATATGCAACACATATTCATAAATTTTAAAATATAATTATTTTTTGGTGTCTTTAACATGACAAACAATGACAAATAATGACATATATAACATATTATGAATAGATATTATAATTTTAAATTTTTGATCAAAATTTATGAATTTTTAATTACTTATATATATAAATATATGTTGTGTCATGTAAATTTAAGAATTTAACTTGTCGGTGTATTTATGTCTGTGTCAGTATCAGTGTCCATGTTTCATAGATATTTTTCAATAAAACTCAAGTTTTCGCAATATTTCTTGTTATAATTTGTTTTCTTATTATATTATTATATATAATTTATGAGAAATTCTAAGATGTAACTATGAGAAATTCTAAGATGTAAATTGGAGTATGCGGAGGTCACATATAATGTCTAATTGCTAAGTAAAGAGACATGCGTCTTTCATGAATTAAGTCTGACACAAAGGGTATTCTACTATTCTTTGTTGTTCAGAACCTAATTTATTGTGCAACTTTTAGAAACCAAGTGGTGTTTGGTGGTAAAACCAAATTGCGGTGATCAGCCCTAGAGAAGATCAGGATTGCCTTTATCTATCCACTGATTCCTGTGGTTAATAATTAATATAGTTCTGTTGTGTGATCAAGGAGAAAAAGAATCTGAATGTTTTTCAATATAAAACTCAAGTTTTTTGCGTTTTTTCTTGTTATGATTTGTTTCCTCATTATATTATTATATATAATATATGAGAAATTCTAAAATGTAGTTTGGAGTATTGGGAGGTGACATAATATCTAATTTTTAAATAATTTAATATTGAAAAATAACAAAAAATGTCTTTTTTAATGATAAAAAATGTGTATGAGACCAATAAAAAATTATAGTAGTGGTGTATACTCATGAGTTTACCATAGAAGTATATATAAATATAGTCAAAAATAATTGGACCAAATAATTAATAAGCCATTGACAAAATATATTTTAATATTACAAAATTATATACTGAATATAAAATTAGACTTAGTAATTAATTATCAGCTTATACTTAAACAAAATATTCTGTCTAAAAAAACAATATCTTTACATTAGTAATTTAATGAGATAGTTATTAATATTTCCAAGTTATGAGTTAGTCGTCTTTATGCGATAAAAGTATGACTGTTGATAATCTGATCCATCTGAACGCCAAATCCATTCTTACTCAAATTTACGATAAATTAATCATTTAATTAGTAAACACAAATATTAATGTTGGCGTCAAAATGGGCGTAAGCCTGCTGTCACGACCCCACCTGGAGAGGTACGTGACCGGCACGGACATGGGCCTACTCCATGCCGTAAGCCTTCTCACAGACAATCCATAACAGTCAACTGTTGGAGATTATGGAGCAAAACGCAGTGGAAAAGGTAAAATTAAAATTTTATAATATCCTCCATAGGACCCACTAACTGTGTTTATACCAGTGAGATAAGATGCTTACCTAAATCATGAATGTTGGAATGATTGCAATTCCAAGAAGTCCATAGACTCGTGTCCTTACTCTACTGGTGATCCACGATCTTGAACCTCTTCAAGATCTATCTTACTCCCACTGTCTCTTTTGGAGACAAAATCCCTTTCCAAAAAGAATCCATTTCTGACTACAAACACTTTGTTGTCAGATGGGTAGTAGACATAATACCCCCTTGTTTCCTTGGGGTATCCCACAAATAAACACTTGAGGGATTTGGGAGATAGTTAATCGTTAGGCTGTTGCATAACATAAACTTCACATCCCCAAACCTTGAGGTAAGACAAATTGGGCCTCTTCCCATTCCATATCTCATATGGTGTCTTCTCAACTGCCTTAGACGGAACACGGTTAAGTGTGAACGCAACAGTTTCAAGAGCATGCCCCCAAAAGGATGGCGGAAGATCAGCTTGACTCATCATAGATCGAACCATATCTAATAATGTCTGATTCCTCCTCTCAGAAACACCATTCCACTGTGGAGTTCCAGGAGGGGTAAGCTGTGAGACTATCCCACAACTTCTAAGATGATCAACAAACTCTTGGCTCAAATACTTGCCTCCTCGATCGGATCGAAGGACTTTGATTTTCTTGCCAAGTTGGTTCTCTACTTCACTTTGAAATCTCTTGAACATTTCAAAAGACTCTGACTTGTGCTTCATTAGGTAGACATAGCCAAACCTACTGAAGTCGTCAGTGAACGTAATGAAGTATGAGTAACCACCTCTAGCTTGAGTACTCATGGGTCCACATACATCGCTATGTATGATTCCCAATAAGTCAGGTGCTCTCTCACTGTGGCCAGTGAAGGGCGCCTTTGTCATCTTACCAAGTAAACAAGATTCGCAAGTATCATATGATTCAAAATCAAATGAACTTAGAAGTCCATCTTTATGGAGCTTCTCTAGGCGTTTCTCGTTTATATGGCCTAAACGACAATGCCATATAACAATATCTATAACATTGATACCAAAAGGATTAAGATTAATGAATCAAATCCTACGTACCTTTGGCATTGTCGTTTAGGCCATATAAACGAGAAACGCCTAGAGAAGCTCCATAAAGATGGACTTCTAAGTTCATTTGATTTTGAATCATATGATACTTGCGAATCTTGTTTACTTGGTAAGATGACAAAGGCGCCCTTCACTGGCCACAGTGAGAGAGCACCTGACTTATTGGGAATCATACATAGCGATGTATGTGGACCCATGAGTACTCAAGCTAGAGGTGGTTACTCATACTTCATTACGTTCACTGACGACTTCAGTAGGTATGGCTATGTCTACCTAATGAAGCACAAGTCAAAGTCTTTTGAAATGTTCAAGAGATTTCAAAATGAAGTTGAGAACCAACTTGACAAGAAAATCAAGGTCCTTCGATTTGATCGAGGAGGCGAGTATTTGAGTCAAGAATTCATTGATCATCTTAGTAGTTGTGGGATAGTCTCACAACTTACTCCTCCTGGAACCCCACAGTGGAATGGTCTTTCCGAGAGGAGGAATCGAACCCTATTGGATATGGTTCGGTCTATGATGAGTCAAACTGATCTTCCGCCATCCTTTTGGGGATATGCTTTAGAAGTTGCCGCGTTCACACTTAACTGAGTTCCGTCTAAGGCAGTTGAGAAGACGCCATATCAGATATGGAGTGGGAAGAGTCCCATTATGTCTTACCTCAAGGTTTGGGGATGTGAGGTTTACGTTAAGCAACAAGCTAACGAGAAGCTATCTCCCAAATCCCTCAAGTGTCTATTTGTGGGATACCCCAAGGAAACGAGGGGGTATTATGTCTACTGCCCAACTGACAACAAAGTGTTTGTAGTCAGAAGTGGGTTCTTCTTAGAGAAGGATCTAGTTTCCAAAAGAAATAGTGGGAGTAAGATACAGCTTGAAGAAGTTCAAGTTCCACAAGACGCATCAGAGGCGCAGACGGAAACTGGAGAAGATCCACAAGATGTTGTGGAAGCTCCTCCAGTGACACAAGGACCACGAAGGTCTGATAGGACACGTTTTCAGCCGGAGAGATATGAATTTCTCGTGACTGCAAACAAGGATGTGTTGCTCACGGAGCATGGTGAGCCGACCACCTATCAAGAGGCCATCGCGGACCCCAACTCCGAGAAATGGATTGAAGCCATGAAGGCCGAGATGCAATTTATGTACGACAACAAGGTATGGACCTTGGTCGCCCCACCCGAAGGGGTAAAACCCGTAGGGTGCAAGTGGGTTTTCAAAGAGAAAACAGACATGGATGGCAATATCAACGTCTTCAAGGTGAGGCTAGTTGCGAAGGGATTTACGCAACGTCATGGTATAGACTATGACGAAACGTTTTCGCCTGTTGCAATGGCCAAGTCCATTAGGATCCTCCTTGCCATAGCTGCATATTATGACTATGAGATATGGCAAATGGATGTCAAAACAACATTCCTTAATGGAAGGCTGCCCGAGGATGTGTACGTGACACAACCTGAGGGGTTTGTATTTCCAGAGGAACCAGTAAAGGTGTGCAAGCTTCAGAAATCCATTTATGGATTGAAGCGAGCATCACGGAGTTGGAATCATCGTTTTGATGAGGTAGTCAAAAGAGTTTGGCTTCTTACAAAACGCTGACGAGCCTTGTGTCTACAAGAAGGTTAGTGGGAGCACAATTGTGTTCTTGGTATTATATGTCGATGACATATTACTCATTGGAAATGAAACCTTAGAGATTGGAAAATCCTGGTTGGGAAAATCCTTTTCAATGAAGGACCTAGGAGAAGCTGCCTATATTCTAGGCATTAAGATCTATAGAGATAGATCTCGTAGGCTTCTTGGATTGAGTCAGAGTACGTACTTGGATAAGGTACTGAAGAGGTTCAGTATGCAAGATTCTAAGAAGGGATTCATACCGATGAATCATGGGCTGACCCTGAGCAAGAAACAGTGTCCCAAGACACTTGTTGAGCTAGGGCGCATGAGTGGAATTCCTTATGCTTCGGCAATAGGATCCATCATGTATGCCATGCTATGTACTCGACCCGATGTGTCATTTGCTCTAAGCATGACAAGTCGATTCCAACAAGACCCTGGTGAGGATCATTGGATCGCCATCAAAAATATCCTTAAGTACTTGAGAAGGACTAAGGATGAGTTCTTGGTTTACGGAGGAACTTATGAAGAGCTATGTGTAAGGGGTTACACAGACGCTAGTTTCCAAACCGACCCAGATGACTTTAAATCACAGTCAGGATATGTGTTTCTCCTGAACGGTGGCAGCGTGAGTTGGAAGAGTTCCAAGCAGAGCACGATTGCCGATTCTACAACGGAGTCCGAGTATATTGTAGCATCAGATGCAGCAAAGGAGGCTGTGTGGATTAGAAAGTTCATCTCCGAGCTTGGTGTGGTTCCGACCATCTCTGATCCCTTTACCCTGTATTGTGACAATAGTGGTGCTATTGCGCAAGCCAAGGAGCCACGGTCCCACCAGAGAACCAAACATATACTCAGACGTTTTCACCTTGTCAAAGAGATGATTGACAGAGGTGATGTGAAGATATGTAAAGAAGCAGGCGAGGATAACGTTGCCGATCCTCTGACGAAGCCTCTTGCAAGGGTCATACATGAGCAACATGTATCGTCAATGGGGATTAGACGCATTGATCAGTGTACCTAGGAGTAGGAACAGCTAGATTGATGATTGTACCCTAGTGCAAGTGGGAGTCTGTTGGAGATTGTGCCCTAAGGCCAATCATTTTATGTAAAATGTTATGAACATTTGGATTAATTTATAGAGATAAATTATTTTGTTATCATAATTAGCATGTTTACTATGATAGCGTCAGTGATTGATTATGCGATAATTAATCTAAATCTGTCCCTGGTCGATTGTTTTCGTGGGAGCGAAAATGAACTAAGACCAGCATGATCTCGGTGCATAGTGATGCATGCACTAGATGCTGGAACGAGAGTCATGGTGCAATTATGTAAAGGGTTACAAATTGCTGGACTGACCTGGAGAGTCCTGCATGGGTTTAGTCATCAGCTTACCTCTCCTGCATGCCTGTCACGACGCCTTAGACCTGAGGTCATCGTTATTCCGGCGTTGTAGTTGTCAAACTTTGGCCTAGTCTAACGTTGCCCGTAGCAGGGTAGCCATAAGGGCTAGGTACGGGTTTGGTTGATTGCCGTGCTGAGGAATGTGGATTGGCCAAAATGGGATTTTGTCCCTCATTAAATGAGAGATATCTAACTGGCGCCCTCGATGAGTCTGTCCAAGGAAATGCGTGGCCACGTTGGGAAATGGGAGTTACCCAAGAAGATCAAGAAAGTTGTGGTTTGGATTATGGATGACTTTCCTGTGCCTAATCCATGACCAAGATATCGTAGGACAATAGGGTCTTTGACAAGGAGGTACTAAGGTTAAGTCGGTTTTGGTAAAAACGATAACTCACGTATTTTGGGTAGTCGTGATGGCTTGCTAGAGTCCGCTCACGACTTGTAAGTCATAGAGATGGCTTGCTGCCAACTTTACGTGAGGCCTGCTGGGTCACACATGAGCAGGATCAGGACACCGCTTAAAGGGACACGAATTAGGGTCAATTCGTGGGTCACTCCGGTGACACAATTTAAGACATAGCAAAATGTCTGGGACATTAAGTCTTGTCTTAAATAATCTACAGTTGTGATATATTTAAATTTGTAGGACAAGTTTAAATATAATAATTGTTAAATATTTAATGGGATTAATTATTAACAATTATAATATTAGGGAATAATAAATCAGATAAGGTTCCTAAAAGTTAGGAGATTATTGATTTATCAAATTCTCTAATATTGGTTTGAGGGTGGCGCCTCATTGCATGATTTTAGACTAATAAAATTGTTTTATTATTTAAAGTCATGAGTTTGAATTCAAAAGATTTGATGGAGATGTCAAAAGATTTGAATCAAAGATATTGGGTGATATCTTAACTCAGAATCTTTGGAAGATTATGATTTCCTAATTGTTAGGAATGTTTTTGAGTTATAAAATTCCATAGAATTTTGAGGAGGATGGCCCATTGCATCTTGTGGGACCCAGGGAAGATTTGATCTTCCATTTGATTCTCCAAGATTGCAATTTGAATTTGAATTGAAATATTAAGCAATATTTTAATTAGAAATTCAAGTCCTATAATTATGATATTATTGTAATATCATGATTTTAGGATTATTAAAATCCCCAAAATTGTAATTAAAAAGGGGGAGCAAGTCGACTTGCACCTAACCTTAGCTCATTTGTGATTTTGTCTTCCTCCTTGTAGAGAGAGAGAAAAATAGCCACTTTAGTCCTAGAGAGAGAAAAGGTCGAATTTCCTAAGGAGTTAGAGAGAATTCACTTGGTTCAACAACTAGGGTTTTGAGAGTAGAAAAACAAAAGGAGTTTTGTTCTTTCCTGCTCCTTGCGCCACCTTGTGTCTTGATTCAAGAAGGAGTTCTTGAATTCATACGCTGTAGATCGAGTCCCTGGTTCTTTTGGAGAAAAGAACAGAAGGCTAGCACCTTGGTGCCCGGAAAACTGTTCGTGTGGATCACCGGTGGAGGAAGAACGCGTCACGTGGACTTCTAGGAAACGCCCCTTACAACTAAACCGATTGGAACTCGTGAGGTATACCACTATCTTAACAGGTTTTAAATTCAACTAGCGGATCCGTTCGGGAAATCTTGGGCTGGCGCATTTAAATTTTAATTTTTATATTTTGCTTCCGCTACGCTCTTGCGCCTTGGATTCCCAACAGTGAGACTATCCCACAACTTCTAAGATGATCAATAAACTCTTGGCTCAAATACTCGCCTCATCGATCGGATCGAAGGACTTTGATTTTCTTGCCAAGTTGGTTCTCTACTTCACTTTGAAATCTTTTGAACATTTCAAAAGACTCTGATTCATTAGGTAGACATAGCCATACCTACTGAAGTCATCAGTGAACGTTATGAAGTATGAGTAACCTCCCCTAGCTTGAGAACTCATGGGTCCACATACATCACTATGTATGATTCCCAATAAGTCAGGTGCTCTCTCACTGTGGCCAGTGAAGGGCGCCTTTGTCATTTTACCAAGAAAACAAGATTCGCAAGCACCATATGATTCAAAATCAAATGAGCTTAGAAGTCCATCTTTATGGAGCTTCTCTAGGCGTTTCTCGTTTATATGGCCTAAACGACAATGCCAAAGGTACGTAGGATTTGATTTTGAAACCAGTCAAGGAAGTTCGTCCCATTTAACTTATCCTTCTCAAGGATAGATCGCAGTGATAACGCTGAACATATATTGTTTGCCATGATTCTACAACTAAGATATGAAAGTTAATTAGCAAAAAGGTCCACCATTTTATAAAACCCAGCAAAATTATTATTAGTGGCTAAGATCCATATTTCACCAAAGTTTACCGTCGCTTGGGCGATCATGCAACCTTAGGTTATTTAGGTAGGTAACTCTTTACCAATCCCATCATATGTGACTCTTAGATCTTTATGGGACTGTATCATCGTATGATACTTATTATGGCATGTTTGTCCCATCTAATGCCTTGAGGTCCAAATCCGATTTGATAACCCCATTAAGGCTCAGTTCGTTTGCGCTTTAATTATAATCTGTTCTGATTATAATCGTAATAAGCATGTTCGTTTACGCTTTTTTTCTGATCAAATTATAATTATTATTTTTTTATAATCAAACACACTCAATTACACTTATACCCCTATATATATACCTATAATTACCTATACTCTAATATAATCAATCATCCATCACAAGGGTAAAATAGTCATTTACTTCAATATTGGATCATATTGTAAATACTCATTATTGTATTGGGCTAAAATGTTATTTTGCCCAAATTATTTGTCAATCAAATAATTATTTTAGCTTTTCTTGTCTTCCTCCTTTCTCTCTCTCCTCCATATTCGCTTCATCCATTCGTGGCATTGAACCAGAAATCTGCAGTGAGGATCAAACAATAAAGCTTAGGCATCTCTTCCGATTCCACTTCATCTCCAACCCTACAAATTCGAGACCATCACACTGATGCATTCTCACCGACCAACACTACTCACAATCATCCAATTTCTCAATCCAAGTCCAATCCTTATCTTCCATCCCACACTTCCCACAAAATCCACCAGCACACCCAACAAAACTACGCCGAGAATTTTTGTCACCATGAGCGATTCAACAGAGAAGTGAGAGAATCAGAGGATATATATAAAAAGAATCTAATAATGTTCGTTTTTGCTCAAATCCGGCAAAATCGCCGGAGAACTTTTGAAGTACTCCACCGGCGCTGGTGGCGAAGCTGCTGGGCTTGGAGGAACGTCCGACGGTGAAGACTAATCGGTAGCGAGGAAGAGAAAGCGAGAGACGAGAGAGAGGAAGAGGGAGAGGGAGAGAGAGACGAGAGAGAAGAGAAGCAAAATAAAATCAAGCCAAATTGAATTTTTTTTTGGGTCCGCTACTTTATTTTTTTCATTCTCTCTCATGTTGTGCGAAACGGTGGACCATTTTTTTCGTTGGTCCACCGAATGTCGGGACCAAATGCTAGACTTTAGTCCTTTCGGTCCACCATTTCGTAGGCAAAAATGAATTCGGTGGATCAAACAAAATAATCACCTCCAAAGTTGCACATCATTATAATCATATTTTCACGCTTTTCAAGGCAAACATTGACATAATTTGATTTTTCTATAAGCAACAATCACATCCAAACACACTTCGATTATATGTCAAATTACATCTTATTTTTTCCTACTTTTTCCAAGTTTTTCTTCCATTTCTACCCCTATACAATTTATCAATTTCCTTACCCTTCTATCTACCCGACCACAATCATTACATACCCATTTCACCAAATAATCAACTTTCATCCAAACACCAATACACAAATAATCAACTTTGATTATGATCATACTCTGATTATAAATCAGAGCAGATTTTCTTATAAGCGCAAATGAACTGACCCTAAGTCACACAATAAAACTTGTGAATTCACACAAAAAAACTTTTAAAATTATATTTCAGTTTGAAAATAGCTATTGATTAGCTACAAATAAAATTCTCTTTGCCATAAAAATTAGCTATAGTTTAGCTACGGAAATTATGTATGAATCAGATACGAAAAATAGCTACGAATTTGCTGTGAATCAGCTATGGAAATTAGCTACGGATTAGCTATGAATCAGCTATGGAAATTAGCTACGGATTAGCTATGAATTAGCTATGGAAATTAGCTACGGATTAGCTATGCATCAGCTACGGAAATTAGCTGTGGATTAGCTATGAATTAGCTACGGAAGTTAGCTACGGATTAGCTACCGATTAGCTAGGGGTTTTACTTGCTTTGTTAAATGAATAGCTACAGATTAGCTACGGGTATAAAAATTTAGCTAGGGAATAGCTACGGAATTAGCTGCGGGTCATCCATAGCAAATTAGCTACGGACATGATAATCTGATCTCCAAAAAGATTGCTACGAATTAGCTACCGAATAGCTACAGATTTGCCACGGATTTGCTACGGATTTGCTATGGAAAATTCCGTAGCTAATTAGCGACTGGCCAAAAGCTACGGACGATTCCGTAGCTAATCCGTAGCTAACATATTTAGCTACGGATTAGCTACGGATCAGCTACGAAATCGTCCGTAGCTAATCTCGTTTTTTCTTGTAGTGGAATGGCCAGGCTCAAAACAACGAGGTGAAAGCCCAACCCTATATCATCAAGGCCCACTAGACACGTGTAGCTTGGGCTATCACCGCATCCAATAAACCAAGATTTCAATAAGGCATTGCGTTGAATCTTCCATTCAGCCGTGTCTCCTCAAGATAAAAGTAGATACGTGTAGCTTGGGCTATCACCGCTCCACAATGATCAAGATTTTAACAGGGTGTTTTATTGATGGCATTAAAACTTAAGATTTTATAAGGGTTCAATTTTAGGTTCAATTTTTTGTTCAATTTTAAATCCAATTTTAAAATTAAACGAGTGTGCCAAGTGTTTGTCCCCATGTATCATATACATATAAACACATGCACGAATTTTGTATCTCATACAAAATCCTACGCTCGTATCGAATACGTGGTTGTGCGTACAAAACATAAAATTTGCATGTTAAAATCGCGACCCCTAAACATACATCTAGCGCCAATTGTATCATATACAAAACTAAATGCATAAAATAACCGTGTTAAGATATGGCTCATCTACCCTAAATTCCCTCAAGCCAATGACAGAATCTTTCTAAAAGAAAAAGAAAAATTACATTGGGAAACCTCATTTGAACATATGAGGGGAGTGGGGTGAGAAAAGAAATTACATCCAGAATTTTGGGAGACGACACGCAGGCCGTATTTACCAAAATAAGACCTAGAGCCATATCCAACACCATACTCATACATGAACAATTCATATATATAAATAAATATACACGGCATCAACATTCAAAAACAAAAAACGACTTTGATTGTGTTCAATTAGGGTTTGTGCAATTTAACATGCCTTCTTGAAAAATAAGTCTAGCATCAATAATTCAAGAATTCAAGAATCATATTCAAGAAGCCGAATTCATTGACCCAAAAATTATAAATTCACAATTGACAATTTTCGACCACCCTACAATAATCAAAACAATTTTAATTAAAAAACACATAGGGTTTGGGCCAAGACCTAAACTTTTCAAGTAAATTCTAATCAATCAAATTGATTAACTTATATATCAAATACATAAATTTGCACCATTCTTAGATTAGATTAAAATCGTGTGGTGGATAATCGCAAAAACTTTAGCGAATCGAATGAAAAACGGTAAACGGATAAACATACATCAACATGTATATTCACAAAACTAGCATAAACACAAAGTTAACGTGGCTCTGATACCACTGTTGGAGATTATAGAGCGAGCGCAGCGGAAAAATTGCAAAATTTAAATTTTCGCAATAACCCTAATAATCTCCACCCAGGATCCACTATTAGTGTTTATACCAGTGAGAAAAGAAGTTTACCTAAATCAAACGGTTGCTTTGAATTTTGCGATTCCAAGAAGTCCACAGACTTGTGTCCTTCCTCTGCCGGTGATCCACACAAATAGTTTGGCAGATACTCAGGTGCTAGCCTCCAATCTCTTCTCCAAGAGATTATGGGAACGAATCTACTATCTTGGAATTTCAAGAACACTTCTTGAAATATCCAAGAAGCCAAAGTGGCGCACCAAGAAACAATTTCTTGGCCACACTTGCTCTAGGTTTTGGCGCCTCTAATGACTCTCACACACAACTCGCCCTTTTATCCCTAAGTTTTAGGGTTAGTCGAACTCTCCCTTTTTCTCTTGGGATAGGCGACTTTTCCCTTTTTGTTCTCTTCTTGAGTTATGCGACTTGTGTGAGTATTTATAGAGTCTCCATTCCTCAAATTAGGGAATCACGAAATCTTGATTATAAGATTACATTAATATTATAATTCAAAATTAAAAGGCAATCTTAATATAAATTTCAAGATCATATCTTGAAATCCAAATCTTGAAAGCACACTTCCCATTGGTTGGAATGAGGCAAGAGGATTTGAATTCTTAATTAAAATATTACACTAATATCTTAACTTAAAATTCAAAATGCATTCTTGAAATTCAAAATGCAAGATCAAATCTTGCATTTGAATCTTGAAGAATGCGCCGCCCTACTTGTTATCTTTTAGGAATTTAATAAATAAGAAAACAATCCTAACTCTTAGGAAGTTATAATCTTATTAATATCCTTAACTAATTGAATTAAAATATTACCCTAATATGTTAATTCAAATTTGAATCTTGAATTCAAATTCAAATCTTGAATTCAAATTTAAATCTTGAATTCAAATTAACAAAATCATATTTCATTAATTAAATCAAGAGTGAGGCGCCACCCTCCTCTTGTTATCCTTCAATATTAGAGAATTTAATAAATCAATAAACCCCTAACTCTTAGGAGACTAAATCAATTCATTAATCCCCAATATTTTAAACAAGAATTCAATTGTAAATAGATTAATCAAATTAACTATTTAACAATTAATATATTTAAACTTGTCCAACACATTTAAATATCACAAATGTAGATTTTATTTAAGAAAAGACTTCATGTCCTAAGACATTCAACTGTGTCTTAAATTGCGTCACTAAAGTGACTCACGAATTAACCCTAATTTGTGTCCCATTACAGTATCATGATCCTGCTCATGTGTGACCCAGCAGGCCTCACGTGAAGTTGGCAGCAAGCCATCTCCATGACTCACAAGTGGAGACCGGACTCTAGCAAGCCATCACGACTACCCAAAACACGTGAGTTATCGTTTTAACATTAACGACTTAACCTTAGTACCACCTTGTCATAATTCCTATGGTCACACAATATTTTGGTCATGGATAAGGCATGGGAAAGTCATCCTTGTAATCCAATGTTGGGAATTCCTGGCGCAAGACGCATCGGAAGTAAAAATATAAAATTAAAATTTAATGCACCAGGCCAAAGAATTCCCGAACGGATCTGCTAGTTGAATTTAAAATCTGTTAGGATACTGGTATACCTCATGAGTTCCAATCGGTTTGGTTGTACGGGGCGTTTGCTAGAAGTCCACGTGGTGCGTCCTTCCTCTGCTGGTGATCCACACAAACAGTTTTCCGGGCACCAAGGTGCTAGCCTTCCGTTCTTTTCTCCAAAAGAACTAGGGACCAATCTACAGTGTTTTGAAATCAAGAACTCCTTCTTGAATCAAAAGACCAAAAGTGGCGCAATAGAGAAGAACCGACAAGAACCCCTTCTTGTTTTTCCTCTTCTCTCACAAACCCTAATTTTTGGTGGTGCAAATCGAATTTCCTAACTCCTTAGGCAAACTCGATTTTTCCTCTCACTCAACTCTTGGGAGCCAAAAATTTTTCTCTCACTTGAATGAGCTAGGGTTGAAAGTGGCGACTTGCTCTCTTCTCTCTCTAGGGAAGAAAAACCAAATTTTCACAAATGAATTTGTTACTTGCTAAGTCGCCTAGCCCCTAGGGGTTTTAATTATATTTAGAGCATTATTATAATTCTAAAATTATAATATCATGACTTCATGAATTGAATTTCCAATTAAAATATTACTTATATTTCAATTTAAATTCAAATCGTAATCTTAGGGAATCAAATGGAAGATCAAATCTTCCCTTGGGACCCACCTAAGCTATGCGCCATATGCCTCTAAATTTCCTTTGGAATTTTATAAATCAAAA
>QANZ01012290.1:43479-56828 GCA_003254925.1 Chamaecrista fasciculata
GGACCAAAATGTATAAATTAGTTCAAATTCAAAGATAAATTCATCAATTACGATCAAATAATTAACAATTGAAATATTTTAAAGACCTAATTAGTAGAATTGGTATAAATTTAAAGACCTAATAGTAAGTTTTTTTGTGAAAATATTACAAGTAGTAATAGGGTTTAGATGGATTTGGAAAAAGAAAAAGAAGAAAATAGCTATGGAAAGTATCCATAGCTAATCCGTAGCAAAACTTTATAATTTTTAAAAAAAGTCATTTAGCTACGGACTATTTCCACAGCTAATCCATAGCAAAACTTTGATCTTTTTTAAAAAATCATTAGCTGCGGAAAATTTCCGTAGCTAATCCATAGCAAAATTTTGATCATTTTTAAAAAACAATTAGCTACGGAAATTTTCCCTAGCTAATCCATAGCAAAACTTTGATCTTTTTTAAAAACCCATTAGCTAGGGGAATTTTCCGTAGCTATTAACGTTAGCTACGGAATTTTTTTAGCTACGGAATATTTCGTAGCAATTCCGTAGCTAATCGGTAGCAAAAATTTCCCGCATTTGCGCGCCACTCACTTTCTTGAATTTAGCTACGGAAATTTTTTCCGCAGCTAATCCGCAGCTAATTAGCTAGAGAATAGCTAGGAAAATTTTCCGTAGCAAATTTCCGTAGCTAATTCTGTTTTTTCTTGTAGTTTTGCTAGAAGTCCCCGTGGTGCGTCCTTCCTCCGCCAGTGATCCACACGAACAGTTTTCCGGGCACCAAGGTGCTAGCCTTCCGTTCTTTTCTCCAGAAGAACCAGGGACCAATCTATAGTGTTTTGAAATCAAGAACTCCTTCTTGAATCAAAAGACCAAAAGTGGCGCAATAAAGAAGAACCCACAAGAACCCCTTCTTGTTCTTCCTCTTCTCTTACAAACCCTAATTTTTGGTGGTGCAAATCGAATTTCCTAACTCCTTAGGCAAACTCGATTTTTCCTCTCACTCAACTCTTGGGAGCCAAAAATTTTTCTCTCACTTGAATGAGCTAGGGTTGAAAGTGGCGACTTGCTCTCTTCTCTCTCTAGGGAAGAAAAACCAAATTTTCACAAATGAATTTGTTACTTGCTAAGTCGCCTAGCCCCTAGGGGTTTTAATTATATTTAGAGCATTATTATAATTCTAAAATTATAATATCATGACTTCATGAATTGAATTTCCAATTAAAATATTACTTAAATTTCAATTTAAATTCAAATCGTAATCTTAGGGAATCAAATGGAAGATCAAATCTTCCATTGGGACCCACCTAAGCTATGCGCCATATGCCTCTAAATTTCCTTTGGAATTTTATAAATCAAAATCATTCCTAACAATTAGGAAATCATGATTTTCCAAAGATCATGAGTTAAGATTCAAATATTTTGATATCTACATCAAATCTTTTGAATTCAAACTCATGATTTAAATTAATAAAACAATTTTATTAATCTAAATGCCACAAAATGAGGCGCCACCCTCAAATAATATTGGGGAATTTTATAAATCAATAATCTCCTAACTTTTAGGAACCTTATCTGATTTATTATTCCCTAATATTATAATTGTAAATAATTAATCCTATTAAATATTTAACAATTATTATATTTAAACTTGTCCCACAAATTTAAATATTTCACAACTGTAGATTATTTAAGACAAGACTTAATGTCCCAGACATTTTGCTATGTCTTAAATTGTGTCACCGGAGTGACCCACGAATTAGCCCTAATTCGTGTCACTTTAAGTGGTGTCCTGATCCTGCTCATGTGTGACCTAGCAGGCTCCACGTGAAGTTGGCAGCAAGCCATCTCTATGACTTACAAGTCGAGAGCGGACTCTAGCAAGCCATCACGACTACCCAAAACATGTGAGTTATCGTTTTTACCAAAACCGACTTTAACCTTAGTACCACCTTGTCATAGACCCTATTGTCACATGATATCTTGGTCATGGATTAGGCATAGGAAAGTCATCCATAATCCAAACCTCAACTTTCTCGATTTCCTAAGTAAGTCCCAATTTCCTGAGTGGCCACTCTTTTCCTTGGACAGACTCATTGAGGGCGCCAGTTAGATATCTCTCATTTAATGAGGGACAAAATCCCATCTTGGCCAATCCACATTCCTCAGCACGGCAATCAACCAAACCCGTACCTAGCCCTTATGGCTACCCTGCTACGGGCAACGTTAGACTAGGTCAAAGTTTGACAACTGCAACGCCGGAATAATGATGACCTCAGGTCTAAGGCGTCGTAACAGGCGTAGAGGAGAGGCAAGCTGATGACTAAACCCATGCAGGACTCTCCGGGTCAGTCCAGCAAATTGTAACCCTTTACATAGTTGCACCATGACTCTCGTTCTAGCATCTAGTGCATGCATCTCTATGCACCGAGGTCATGCTGGTCTTAGTTCATTTTTGCTCCCACGAAAACAATCGACCAGGGACAGATTTAGATTGATTATCACATAATCAATCACGGACGCTATCATAGTAAACATGCTAATTATGATAACAAAATAATTTATCTCTATAAATTAATCCAAATGTTCATAACATTTTACATAAAATGATTGGCCTTAGGGCACAATCTCCAACATCCAAACCATAACTTTCTCGATTCCTTGAGTAAGTCTCATTACCCTGTGTGGCCACACATTCCTTGGACAAATTCATCGAGGGGCCCTGTCAAATATCTCTCAACTTAATGAGGGACAAAATTCCTTAATGATCAACCACATTCCTCAGTAAACATGCTAATAATATGATAACGACATAATTTATCATTCATAAATCAGTCAAACAATATGTTCATACATATAAAATGATTGGCCCTAGGGCACAATCTCCATCACATTTGGGATTGCAAAGATGTCTATAGGATCACTTACAGTCATGCTTTGTGTTTACTTACTCCTACCTACTTGTCTTTATTTATTTTTTTCTTACTAGCTAGAATATGTAAATAAATAAGAAAAGGAAAGAAAACTAAGGAATCAGACAGCATAATAATCATTCGAAATAGGTTAAAGTTATATGGTAACTGGCATAGACTCACGACCTCAAACATCAATTATCATTACAAAAGCAAACCATGGGAGAATGAAAATAAATGCAGTATTCATTAATCGAAAAGTAATGATGTTAGATGCATAGTCAATCAAACTTGCAATCCTTTGGAAACAATGACAGCCCTCTCATTCTTTATATCCGTATTCTTAACCAAGCAAACATCCAAATATGCATATGACAACAAAATTGTAGCTCTCTTTTTTTTTTCTTTTTTTACATTGAAGTACTCATTAATAACACTCCTGCACAACAGTTCTGCACAAGTTAGTCCCTCTCACCGTCAGAAATCTCCTTTGCACTTATTACATTATTTTAAGGACAAAACCATGATTATAACACCCTTATATACCCATCCTCATTAAATTTTTATTACACCCGAGCTTCCTTAATTTACACACAATTTAATCACACTTCATATATTAAGAGTTATTATCATCAATTATTAAGCATCAAATGCAAATTAGACGCAATTAATGATATCTAAAGCCCAAGGTAGAGCAAAAAACCGCACACCTCCATCCTTTGTACAATACCTACATTTCTTTCTGTCTCTCAAGTTATTTAATCGTAAACTCTAATTTTTCCAATAGGTGACTCCCAAACAATTATAAATCCCAACCTTCACACCTAATTGAATTAAATTTCTATTCCCCAAGATTTTATTTCCTTCAAAAATCCTCATCAACCCAGTTTCATAACTGAATACAACTCCCAAATATACAAACAAGTCCTCAAAATTCAAAACTAAATCCAAATCTACAATCATAATTCATACATGCAATTCACATAAAATTCCAGTGTTAATCTCAAATTCCAAATCATACTAGCAAGACTCAAAATCATAATTTACACCCACAATCACGACACAATAGAATTCAAGAATGTCAAACACGAATAGTCAGATACACAAACCCCAACTAGGGAGAGACTCTCACAACACTCAGCCAAGCACCTAAAATGAGAAATTAAAAATTGATAATGAAAAACAAAAATGCCCTTAGCGATCTCACACGACATTATCTCAACCTGTGGGGACCGCACACAGCTTATCTCACCCATCGGGACGCACACCGTATTATCTCATTCATTCGACAAACAATCAATGGAAAATGACACACTAAAGTAAGGATTTTCGATCACTATCACAATCGGTACTATGAGAGCAAAACACATGCACAACACAAACGCAAAGACAATCACAGACACAATCACAAACACAAACAAAGACAAACAAAAATACAAACACAAGAGCTCAAGCACAACACAAGCACAAGTCAATCAATTTAAGACATATAACAATTGAATAAAAGTTAAATACTATTACCAACATTGATCATCATTTTAAGTGAACAAATAACATGCACAACCATAATTTCATATTTTCCATCAAGGTGGATTGATTAGGAAGCTTATAATGAAATACAAGAAATTGAAAAACTAACTAATTAAACACTACGTCGCCATCCAAAATTGCAGGAAAAAGGAAAGAAAGGAAAATCATAACTTAGAAAAGTCATTAAACCTCACAAAAAAGAAAGCACATATAAATGAATATCATAAGGTGTGTGGAAAGATCAATAATATTGATAACCCTCTAAAGAAAATCAATCAAGTTACAAGACTATAAGGATCACAATAGATTCATCTAAACGCTAGTCAAGCCAACCTTAGAGTTCCAAATAATCAAGGACACCCCCCTCCTACGTCATCATAATAATCAAATTAAATGACTAGTATTGCAGAACCAAGGTTTCCACCGCAAGGGAAATTCCCGCCAATTTGAACATATATCAGCCTCAGCCCTTCATTGGGGAGAAATACAAATAATCATCTCATCCCACTGTCGGGAAAATGCCAGACACAATAACTCATCCACAACAAGTAATAATTATCTCAAAGTAATTTAATTCCAATTCAATCACTCACCACCATCAACAAAATATTTAAAATGGGAAGACTTCAATCCAAAAGTACTCAAGATTCCCAAATTTTGACAAACTATCAATAAAAGAGTTAGTTCACAAAACAAATGAATCTCATCATCAATCAAGCCCTCACACGAGGCAAGGAGGAAAAAGCCACTCACCTCGATTCGGAGAATCGATAACTTCACCTTATAGCTTTTAGCCAACGATCGACGTAAACAACTCACTTGAAGAATGGAAGGAAAGGTGGTCGGCGGAGGAGCTCCGGCCACCGCTAGCAAGGAAAGGTGCCGGAGGTGGTGGCGCAAACTTCTGGTACGGTGGTGGTGGCTGGTGTGGTCGGGTAGAAGGAAGAGAGTGAGAGCCGAGAGGGAGAGTGAAAGTGAGTGTCGAGAGATCTTTTTTTTTTTAAATGGAGAGTCAAGTCATATATAATAAGGGGGGTCATTTGGTAATTTTAATCAAATTCAGGGGTGTGAAATTCCAATTCTGATGTAGGAGAAATGAGGCTAAAACCATTGTATTGCCCTGAAATGTTTGAATCTATTCAAAATGGTCCTTAAAACTCAAAATTTTATATATAGAATTTTCTTGACAAAATTTATATCATTAGCTTCATTGCATTGAGTATATTCTAAATACATAAATTTTTTTTTGAAAATTCCACCTCTAACATATTCTGTTTCTTACTCGAAAGTGTTTTATCGCAGTACCAAAATAAAAGTCAGATAGAATTTTAAACTTTGTGTGCTCCCAAATTTTTACCACAAGCCAAATAAAATATAGGGATTTCAACAGTGACAATTAAAATTCTAAATTTTCGAGTTCACTAATTTTTAAAATTTATAACCCAAAAACTCCTAATACTAGTCTAAAACTAGCTTAAAAATCTATCAAAATTCTAAAAACAAAATCACTAATTCTATTATGGAACACCTAGAACTAAATTCAAAAACTCCGGGATCTCACACACGCATGCGCCGTTTAGCCCGCCCGCTGAATGGGCGGGTTTGAATATAAAAATAGGCTCCTTTAAAAGCTCCTAAATGGATTGGCCTATTTGGCCTGCGGGCTAAACGGGTATGAGCAGGTTATCTCGCGGGCCGCTCGTATATATTTTTTATTTTTTATTTTTATAATATATAATTAATTTAAATATATTTTATACATATTTTACATATATTTTTATCTAAATATTGTCATTGGTATATTATCTTCTCATATTATTTACTTTAAATTATAATTTTTCATATAATAAATTAATTTTAAGAGTAAAAGGAAATTTATTTGAATTTTATTTTATTATAAAATCAAATAATTGTACAATTATAATTAATATACAAATAAAAATAAATATTTTGATTAGTTTACAAGTTTCATAGTATTTTTATTTACCTTTCATCATATTATTATTTTATAAAATTTTAATCTAGAAACATATTTTTTTTTATAAATAAAGTGTTGGCTCGCAGGTCAGTTCGTTTAATCCGTAGGCACGAGCGAGCTTGGACATGATAAATGAGCCCGTTTATAAATGGGCTGGCACGCCCCGCCCCATTTAAAAGAAGGCCCGTGACGGGCTTGGGCGAGCACGGGCAAACCGACCCATTTTGACACCTCTGAATATTAATTTGATACTAAATTAATACTTGATAATAGAATAATGGTTCAAGGATCTCACCCTATTCTCATGACCTTTATAGAGAGCGTCCTCATCAATAAAGACCCCTCACAAAGTCCTCATCTGGGCCACATAATTAGGAACTTGTTTCAGAATATTCTCAATTACTTTAAATGCTTTTATACTCGATATTTATGAGCAACAAAGACCTCTCCTAGTAAATAGGGAGATTCTCTCTCATAAACTTAGCATTTATGAGCAGCGAAGATCTCTCAATAATTGGACAATTCCTTATAGAGATTCACTCTCTCATATTATAATACACATTTAGAATATGAGAGAGGGAATCACATGTGACACTCCCTATGGTTCATTATTTTACAGGAGACGTATAGGATTCTTCTCCCCTCAAATCAGGTAATGACCTTTGGCCAAATTCCGATTCATCAATACTTATCCACACAAAAATTTCAACAAGTAATTGATATTATTAACCCTCCCATTCCCAAATTTCGATTCATCAATACTTAGTATGGTTCACTTGTTCATGCAACTATGGAATGAAGAAATGTGAGTTTCATTATTTTATGGCAAAAGTCTTTTTGGTACCTCTAACGTGTTATATTAGTTTCAGTTATACCTCTAAAGTTTTTTTTTAGTTAATTGTACCCCTAAAGTATGAGTCAATTACAATTGTATCCTCAGTTTTGTTTACGGTCAATTATACCTCAAATGTTTTGTATTTGAATCCATTGTATCTCCAAATTGGAGGTACAGTTGACACAAAATAGAAACGATTGAGGATATAATTGACAGAAAAAAAAGATTATTGGGGATATAATTGACCCAAAAAACTTTTGGGGTATAATTAAAACTAATCCCATACTTTGGGGGATATAATTAAGCCAAAAAAATTTTGGAGGTATAACTAAAATTTATCACATAATTTAAAAGTACCAAGAATATTTTTATCTTAATTTATTTTGACAAGGTAATGGTATTCTTTTATTTTGATTTTTGGGAATAGTTAATGAATTTATTTAAATAATAAGTTAAATTGGGTCAAAATGAGGGCGGAAAAGGGTCATAAGACTCCATACATAGAGTGATGTTTCTTTTTTTTTTTTTTTAGTAGGTATAGAGTGATGTTTCTTGTTTCTCCTTTCGTGGCTTTCTTTTTCCACAAAGAAATATATATATATATATGCCTAGAAAGGAAATAAAAAATGAAAGAAAAGTACTCTTGATATATGAGTTTGTACCCATTAAACATTTTTTTAATCAATTGTACTTCAATGTTTCATAAAAAGGAGATATAATTGTCTCAAAAAAATTTTAAAAATATAACTAAAACTGTTCTCATAATTGAAACTGCTCATAGATTAGCAAAACACTCACTTTCTTTATCTAACTTTGAGATTTGGTGAGAGAATTCACCTCTTTGTATTTATGATGTAATTGCTTTTGAGCATGTTTAAATATTTTTTTTCTTGATAAAAAAAACTTTTTAACACAATTGCAATTGTATGAATGGCTTAAAACTTTGTATTTATGATGTAATTGTATGAATGGCTTAAAACAAAAATGAAAATGAAAATTTCATCTCGTAATAAATTTAATATTAAGGGAGGGTTTTGGTCATTTCGTCTCTGAATCTGAAATGTAATTAATCTTTGCTTAGACCGTTCTCGTGACTTAACTGAAAAAAAAAAATCCAATTAACGTGTAGAATTCGGTGGTAGATTAATAATAAACAGAAGTTGTAAAATTTTGAAGCTGAAACTAGCCCGTGAAAGCATATAACCCACCCACAACATCACTTATAGATTCTAAGACAGAAAAAAAATGACAAAACAAGAAAAAACATTTTTCATTGTTTTAAAGACAATGAAAAGAAATGAAAAAGCAGTGAGTGGGTAGGAGACTAGGAGGTGGTATGGTAGCAGTGAAATCAGGTAAGAGAGGTCAAGGTCGGTGACAGTGAACAAACAAACCAAAATAATACTGAGAACATGAAAAGTACTCTTATTGATGTATCGTGTCCCATGGATGCTAACTCTTGCATTAAAAATTTGTATAAGGTCTTATATATATATATATATATATATTTCTTGTAGTTATATTTTATTTATTTTATGATTAGTTGTGTAAGAATTGTAGTCTCTTGTTTATATTTTAAGAAAATTATAACAAAAATATAAAGAAATGATGAGATTGATGAGAATTCGACAATCTATATATATAAAGTTAACTAGTGAAGTTTGAGGTGAACTCGTCGCTTAGAACAATGACTTCTGAGCTTCTCTTCTTCTTTTCTCCAAATTAGACTTGCTCATGGGCTTGACTACCTCGCCCAAGCCTATAATTAACTACTCACTTAATAAAAAGGATACTTAGGCCTAGAAATGAAACATATCTATACAATAGTTCAATTATTATTGAAGTATTATATGAGACTATCTAAATTAGTGAAATAATGTAGTCCCTTATTATTCGATCTCATTTCTCTCAGTGCGCTTTGTTCAACAAAAAACAAAAACAAGCTTTCATAGTCGACAGTTTGCCTACAACCACTTCTCGTCGTCGCTCCGTCAACCAACTAGAGAAGGTATTTCCATTTCCCAGCTTCAGTCACTTGGCATTTCCCTCTTAAGAATAAGTAGTTTCTTCCAATTTCAGCTCTCAATCAAACATTTAGGGTTCAGTTAATGGATATTTATCAGAGTGAAGCACGAACGAAGCTCAAGCAAGAATCGCTTGTGTATCTAAATGTGAATAATAGATGACAAAATTTCTATCAAATTTTGGACGGAAACATATTTCGGGACTCTTTTTGTTAACGGAGCAAACCACATGCCCTTATTGGTCACGTTTCAAGCCACAGAGACCCTTTTTGTAAATGGGTCAAACCACAGGGACCTTCTGTGTAGTTTACCCTGAAATATTTTGTCCCTAACAAATATTTCTATTGCTCATAAAACAAAAATAGTGTTGTAGAGATATTAAGACATAATTAATTAAATCAATTGTTTAATCAATAATCATAAATAATTAAAATAATATTTAATTTATACTAATCGAAACAAATGAATGAAATCTACTAATCTCTCTCACATTGATAACCCACATTATTAATTACCATATTAATCCTGAAGATATTGAACAAAATAATTAATTATCAAAAAGTTCAAGTTGCATTAAAATACTATCACACAGATAGAGTACGTCTATCATGAGTACATAGAATTTCCATCTACAAACTAAAACAACCTTGGAATTGAGCCCACGATAGTCAAGGACTCAATTACAAGTTGTCAATAATGTCAAACTAATTTCCTGTTGGAATTCTCGGAGCCAAACGCACAGCAGAAGCAAGATAAAACAAAATTTAAAACGCGTCGGCCAAGAATTCCCCCGGAGATCCGCTAGCTGAATTTAAAATCAGATACGAAAAGTGTTATACCTCAAAGTTTCAATCGACTGGTTAAACTAGGCGAGTCAGAGAAGTCCGTTTGCAACGTCCTTCCTCCACCGGTGATCCACACGAACAGTTTCCCGAACAAAAGGTGCTAGCCTTCTGTTTCTTTCTCCAAAGAAACAAGGGACTGAATCTACGGTACTTGAATCCAAGAACTCCTTCTTGAATCCAATCAACAAGGTGGCGCAAAAGAGGAGAAGACAACAAAACTCCTTTTGTTTTTCTTCTCTCAAAACCCTAGAAATCCCACACTTCGAATTTCTCTCTAAATCTTTAGAAGAATTCGAATTCTCTCTCTAGGAAGGTGGGTGGCGATTTTTCTCTCTTTCTACTAGGAGGAAGACAAAATTGCACTTGTGAATTAGGTTTAGGCTAGGCGACTTTTAGACTATATAATTACCAAAATTATGGAATTTTATAATTATAAAATCATGACATTACAATAATATCATATTTTAAGACTTGAATATCTAATTAAAATATTACCATAATATTTTAATTCAAATTCAAACTGCTATCTTGGAGAATCAAATGGAAGATCAAATCTTCCCATGGGACCCACCATGATAGGCGCCTAAAAGCCTTCCATATAATTGGAATTTTATAAATCAAAAATAACTCCTAATTTTTAGGAAGTCATAACCAACTTATTTTATCCCAATGATTTTGAATTAAAATATTCCCTAATATATTTAATTCAAATTTTGAATCTTGAATTTAAATTCTTTATTGAATTAAAATATTACCCTAATATCTTTAATTCAAATCTTGAATCAAATTCAAATTCAAACTCATGATTTAAATTAATAAAACATTTCTATTAATTAAAATCATCTATAAAGAGGCGCCACCCTCTTATCCAATCTTAGTGAATTTTATAAATCAATAATTTCCTAACTTTTAGGAACCTTATCTGATTTATTATTCCCTGATATTATAATTGTAAATAGATTAATCTCTATTAACCATTTAACAATTATTATATTGTAGATTATTTAAGACAAGACTTAATGTCCCAGACATTCTTGCTATGTCTTAAAATGTGTCACCGGAGTGACCCACGAATTAACCCTAATTCGTGTCCCTTTCAAATGGTGTTCTATTCCTGCTCGTGTGTGACCCAGCAGGCCCCACGTGAAGTTGGCAGCAGGTCATCCCCATGACCTACAAGTCGTGAGCGGACTCTAGCAAGCCATCACAACTACCCAAAACACGTGAGTTATCGTTTTTACCAAAACCGATTTACCCTTAGTACCTCCTTGACACCGACCCTATTGTTCTACGATATCTTGATCATGGATCAGGCACAGGAAAGTCATCCATGATCGAAACCTTTACTTTCTCGATCTCCTTGAGTAAGTCTTAATATACTGAGTGGCCACTCTTTCCTTGGACAGACTCATCGAGGGCGCCAGTAAGATATCTCCAATTTTAATGGGGAACAAAATCCCTTTTAGATCAATCCACATTCCTCGGCACGGCAATCAACCAAACCCGTACTTAGCCCTTATGGCTACCCTGCTACGGACAACGTTAGACTAAGCCAAAGTCTGACAACTGCAACGCCGGAATAATGATGACCTCAGGTCTAAGGCGTCGTGACAGGCGTACAGGAGAGGCAAGCTGATGACTAAACCCATGCAGGACTCTCCGGGTCAGTCCAGCAACTCGTAACCCCTTACGTAATTGCACCATGACTCTCGTTCCAGCATTTAGTGCGTGCATCTCTATTCACCGAGGTCATGCTGATCTTAGTTCATTTTCGCTCCCACGAAAACAATCAATCAGGGACAGTTTTAGATTAATTATCTCATAATTAATCACGGACGTTATTATAGTAAACATGCTAATAATATGATAACCATTAATTTATCTCCATAAATTAATTAATATGTTCAAAACATATTTATAAAATGATTGGCCCTAGGGCACAATCTCCAACAGACTCCCACTTGCACTAGGTACAATCATTAATCAAACTGTTCCTACACTAGGAACATCCATTAATGTGTCTAATCTCCATTTGACATTACATGATGCTCATGTAAGACCTGTGCTAGGGGTCTCGTTAGAGGATTGGCAATATTATCCTCGACTGCCACTTTACATATCTTGATATCACCATCTCTAGGTGATCACGTCAGAGTATATATCACTGTCGGAACATCAGTGGGGAACCCTTTCCCGTTTGGTGTCTTCCTGTCTCCGCAGGGTGACCACCAAGCATACTTCAGACACTAGTTTTACGGTCTGCATCTCCACGCGACCAACCATTTGTTGTAGAATCAGCAATCGTGCTCTGCTTGGAACCTTTCCAACTCACGATGCCACCTTTCAGGAGAAACACGTATCCATACTGCGATTTAGATACATCTTGGTAGGTTTTGGAAAACGGGCACCTGTGTAACCCCTTACACATTAATTCTACCATAAACCAAGAATTCATCCTTAGTGCTTCCTAAGTACTTAAGGATGCTTATGACAGTGGTCCAATGATACTCACCAGGGTATCGTTGGAAACGGCTTGTCATGCTCAGGGCAAACGACACATCGGGTCGAGTACATAGCATGACGGATCCTATTGCCAAAGCATAAGGGATGCCACTCATGCGCCCTCGCTTAACAAGTGTCTTGAGACACTGTTTCTTGCTCAGGGTCAATCCTTGATTCATCGCCATGAATCCCTCTTGGAGTCTTGCATACTGAACCCCTTCAGTACCTCATCCAAGCATGTACTCTGACTCAATCCAAGAAGCCTACAAGATCTATCTCTATAGATCTTAATGCCTAGAATATAGGCAGCTTCTAGTCCTTCATTGAAAAAGGGGATTGGACAAGGTGGTACTGAGGTTAAGTCGTTTCGGCGTTAAACGATAACTCACATGTTTTGGGTAGTCGTAATGGCTTGCTAGAGTCCGCTCTCGACTTGTAAGTCATAGGGATGGCTTACTGCCAACTTCACGTGGGGCCTGCTCGGTCACACACGAGCAGGATCAAGATGCCACATCGGGACACGAATTAGGGTTAATTCGTGGGTCACATTGGTGACACCGTTTAAGACATAATTACTGTCTGGGACGAGAAATATTGTCTTAAATAAATATCTACAGATATATGATATTTAGATTTGTGGGACAAATTTAAATATATATATATATGGATGATAATTATTAAATAGATAATGTGATTATGCTATTTATAATTATATTCCAATTTATAATATTGGGAATAAATAAATTA
>QANZ01012299.1:0-13775 GCA_003254925.1 Chamaecrista fasciculata
CTAGTCACGTCCTTTTTTGGAGGGGATATATATAAACTGATATACACACAGTGTATGTGAAGATAGCAACTGGATCAAGAACCTTGAAGAAAAGTGTGATGATAGTAAAAGTAGATGTTTATTTATGAGGAGAGGCCTGTAATTAAGGAGGTTACATTACATATTGAAGATGACCAACTAACAAGCAGCAAACACTATATATATATATGGGACTAATAAACTTCTTTGGAAGAGAACCATCATGGACTCTTCACATATACATACATCACCACCTATATATATATATAGAGAGAGAGAGAGTTTGTCATCTTCATACTACATATAGTCTATTTGTTGATCACTTGCTGGCTGCCTGAAATGTCACCCCCATAAGTCAAAATATTTAAACACAAAAAATAAAAATCACCACACGTACTAGAGATAATTAATAAGAATATATATTAGTTTAGAGTGGAAATTAATTAAATAATTAAAAGGTTATTACCTTCTTCTTAGGGTTAGACTTCCTGGGAGCAGAAGACTTGGAGGAAGGAGCTTTGGGAGTGGTACCACTTGGTTTTGTAGGCTCTTTCTTCTGTTGATGACCTGATCCAGATTGAGTCTGAGACCCAACTCCTTTCTCTATTGCCTTCTCTGCTTTCAGTGATGCCATTGATTTTACCAAGTAATTAACTTAATTAGCTTCAAATACTATATATATATCAAAATATATATGCTACAACTAACACTTTAATTTTCCACTTCTTCTTGCACATAAGCTCATCACTCACCTCATACATTTATAGCTGAAATTGAAGCATAACATGGCGTCACTAAAGCTATTACATTCACCCCAACTTGCACCTATTTATCTTTCAGAATAATAGTATCAACTTAACTGGTGGATGTCACTGCATATATATGTAGCATCTTAATTATGCTCCTTTAATTTTCATTTCTTTTTATGTTCTTTCAATTAGTAATAGATTACAATAATGGTAGAAAGTTAATCTTTTCATCACCATTTAACTTGACACATCTTCATTTTGGGTGTCACATCACCAATTATATTAACAATTAGATGGAGAGACTAATTTTAATAATAGAAGTATTTGTGAGGAATCAAATTGAAACAAAAAATTTAAGAACTAAATCGAAAAAAGATAATACGCGCTTATTGAGGGATCAAAATAAAGTTTTAGTCTACAATTAATTGAAGGTTATTGTGAAGAATGGTATTTACTTATCCCCATAATTAATTAATATCTATATCCTTCCAAGAATAAAGAATATATCCATGCATGTCATTAATTTGTCCAAGGCCGAATCAAATCTTTTGCTTGTGAAGCCTAATATATGCATGCGACCTTTTGCTATCTACACCCATGATTCTTACAAATAATTGTGGAATCATTGCCACAAAAATCTTCTGATTGCAAGAAAAGAAGTTAAAATTAAAAGTTAAGAAAATGTTATAGAGAATTAAAGTTTTTATCTTAGGATAATGAAATTTGTACATAATTTTTAAACAAATATCTTATAATACTTAAAAGTAAAATTAAAACAATTTAGTGAGATTATAAGATTATTTAAAAATAGATAAATAAAGTTAAGAGGGAAGTTAGGTCTAATAAAAAAAAGTTAGTTCCCACAAAGTAATGAACTTATATTAAACGGTCTGTTTAGAGAAGTATTAACATTTAGTGTTAGAAAATAATAAATAGAAAAAAGAGATGAATAGAAGAATAGAAAATAATGAATGGTTTTGAGGCGTGAAAGAATACTATCCTTAAAGAGTGATTGCCTATACACTAGGAAAATTAACCAAGAGACATAATCCATAAGCTATGTCATTTCATTTGAAAGATGTGTTTATTAATTGGATTAGTCTATGATGCAAAGTTTGATTCTTGACATGTGATGCAATGTGTCATGAGCCAATAAGATAATGACATGTGGAAGAGTTAGTTGTATGTAATTTATGGTGTGACTCCACACACAGTTTTGTTTGGTTAAAAAATTATTATTTTTTATTATTTTTCAACATTAAAATACATCAATGGCTATAATTATGCCACATCAGCATTTGCATCCCATGTCAAGAATTAAACTTTGCATCTTAGACTAACCCTAATTAATTACTAATAGACACTATCTAAAGATTAAATCTCTTCATAATAAAAGATGTGCTTATTAGTAATTGAAAGACACAACTTGATAGATGTATCTTTTCAAATAAAAGAATATGTCTATTAATTATTAATAGACACATTTTAAAAAGACTTTTCATGTCTTTTGATGAAACCAATCATCAAAACATAATTAATTTAATATATTAATATATTAAATTAATTATACATTATAAATAGTCTTTTATTTATTTTTTCCAAAATAATCACATTAATAATATTATAAACGATCCAACATTTAGTACTTAATATGTGTTCTTGAGTAGGGTTAAAAAAACTCAAATTTTATGAAATTAAGTCATTCTAAAAAAATATTATATATTTTTGTGACTATTGTTTTTATTAAAGTATTAAACATCTCTTAATGTTACTACTTGACTCCCAAACAAAGCCCTCAATCTACAAGTCCAATGTCAATTAATTAAAATTTTACTTCTAGTTTGCACATCCTTACTATTGAGTAATATATACATTGGTAAATGGTACCTATGTTATTAGAATTTTGTGTAAACTTTCTGCCCTTATAACAAGTAACATACACATTGTGATTTGTGACATTTGATTAAGTGTAAGGGAGAAATTTATTGTCAAAACTCAAAACTTTTAACCAAACAATAAAAATCTCTATACAAAATCTGAAATTAAATAAAATTTTAAGACAAAAATAAAACTTATTGTTTAACCTTGAGGAGCGAAAAGAATACTTTTATTAAAGAAAAAAAGGAAGTTAAAAAAAATGGGATAACGTAAACTTCCTCAAACATATTCGCATAATCGCATCATTCCCCAACGAAAAGTCGAAAATCCCACGCCACCGCCGGTAAGCCACTTCTCTCCCTCCGTTGAGTCGTCCAGATTCCGGCAAGGTCTGCCTCAGATCCGTACCCTCTTCCTCTCGGTAAGTAAGTTGACACATCTTGTTCTTGAACTTTTGATGTTACCTTCGGTTTAAGAAGGATTCATGACTTTTACGCATACCAATTTCTCTTGTTCTTCTTCATTCTTTTGTAGCATGCCACTTTTAGCTGATAGCATATGGTTTTGCTTAGTTTCTTATGTTGTGGATGTGGGGTTTGTCCCTAATTCGAGTTCTTTAAGTTTTATGTCTATATCTGGGCGCTAAAGTTCATGGTGTATCCTATTAGGTTATTGATTTTTATTTTTTCTTTTGCATTGCTAGTTGAGAATTTCTATGTGGACACTACTCCTTTTGCTGGGCACGAAAATCTTTTATTTAGAAGTCACAACTGAGTGAAGCTACTACAATAAAAATAGTGCTTCTGTTTTGCATAAGCGAGGAGGATATACTTATAGTAGATTGTCATTTCATGGGTTGTAGTATTAGAGGATCTTGAATTGTCCCTAAGAGAATCAATAGCATAGTGGATGATTGGTGTTGGGCATCACGGAGATTCTCGAGAACTTTCAGAGCAGGATGCCCCTGTAAGAAAATGGTCAGAATGCTCATCCACTCTCTGTTTTTTTTTTCATCCTATAGTTAGAACTAAATAAATTAATTATATGTTCGCCACCCTGCAAGAATTAGTAACAAAACTTGGTATCTGTTCTCTCACTTCTTCTGTCTAATGCCAATTTTTCTGTCAAATTTCAGGCAAAAAACATTGATTACCTTAAATGGCATGAACACTGTCTTGAGACATAAGTGACAGAGAGGTAAATCTGCATGAAAACCCATTGAGTTAATGATTAATGAGTGATGATTATGTTGTCTTTATAAATTTTGTTCTCTTTCATTTGTTTGGTGTGTGTATATATATACCTGAAATATTACTGGCCCATTTAACCTACAAGCCATTAAGGGAGGAGATGGTCCTCTTTTGTCAGCATATTTATTAAACAGCATGGCCAGTTTGTCACTTCATATGGATGATGGTTAAGGCCCTGAACCATAATGAACTCATTCATTTTTTTCTTAATTAACAACAGATTCTAATTCCACTAGCATAAAATACATAATCTTAAGTTTTTTTTGGTAGAATTCCATTTTTCTCCTCCTTCTAGATTTCTATTCTAATTGTACTGAATAGACTGATTGATTTGATCCAGGCATCAGCATTTATTTCAAATCCTATTGAATTTTGAATGTAAATATTTACAAGCCCATAACTATGGCTGGGTTGGAGGAATTGAGAAAAAAGCTTGCCCCTCTGTTTGATGCTGAGAAGGGCTTCTCAGCAGGTTCAACCTTGGACCCTTGTGACTCGTACACCGTAAGCCTCTTTCTGTCTCTCATCATCTTTATGCCATCTTTTTTAATATGCTTTTGGGATTGATGAGCATAAGAATATATAAATCTGTTTAAGGGCTATTCCTAATGAGTGGTTTTATTTGGTTTTAATTGATGGAGCAGTTATCAGATGGTGGAACTGTCAACTTATTGAGCAGATCATATGGGGTGTATAATATCAACGAGCTGGGACTGCAAAAATGCACATCTCGATCCATAGATGAATTTGATCACAGTGAAAAGACATATAGATGTGCTTCACACGAGATGAGAATATTTGGAGCAATAGGTAGTGGTGCCAGTAGTGTTGTGCAGAGAGCTATGCATATACCGACACATAGAATCATAGCATTGAAGAAGATCAATATCTTTGAGAAGGTGCTTTTCTGCTCTTCGTTGTGGTATTTCATCATAGTCCATCATGTACAATCTTAAGTTACTTTATGCAGCATATAGGGCTGGTTCTGGGAATTTGTATTTATGACTGTTAGTGAGGCATGTTCTATGGCATTTCCCAGATATATTATCTGGCTGTTAAAACGTGGTCTTTTATTTTCATGAAAGAAAAAGTGATGAGTTCTACATTCCTGGTCAGGTACTGTTGTTGAAGTTTGAAGTTGCTAGGTAGTAGGCATTTAGGTATATGATTCTACTCTATTCCTGATTTCAGTTTTTAAAATAAATGCAAGGGCTATATAGGTTTAATTGAAAATCAAATAAGGGCGCCGTAGTCCACACTTGTTGTCTAATGATTATGTTTCTTTGTGCCAATTAGGAGAAAAGGCAGCAGCTTCTTACAGAAATAAGGACATTATGTGAAGCGCCTTGTTACCAAGGTCTCGTTGAATTCCATGGGGCATTTTACAATCCAGACTCTGGACAAATAAGCATAGCTTTGGAGTATATGGATGGGGGGTCACTAGCAGATATCTTAGGAATGCAAAGAAGTATACCAGAACCTATTCTTTCAACCATGTTTCAGAAGCTCCTACATGTAAGGAAAATTTCCTGCATTTCATTTCCAACTTCTCATTAGAGAACATTAACACTTAGTGCTGTTATACTTTGTCTTCTATCTTTTGGAAGGGGCTAAGCTATCTGCATGGAGTCAGACATTTAGTTCACAGAGACATAAAGCCAGCCAATTTACTTGTAAATCTCAAGGGTGAACCAAAAATTACTGATTTCGGTATTAGTGCTGGCTTAGAGAATTCAGTGGCAATGGTTAGTGTAGATGCAATATCATTCTTAGCTTCTTGTCAATTATTGTTTCATTGATTCTTTTTTTATTTTGAAAAAGTCAACTTTCATGTTACATAGTGAGTTCCTAGTTGGGTTTTTGCTCATTCATCTATGGACGTGTTTTGCAGTGTGCTACATTTGTTGGTACTGTGACATACATGTCACCTGAGCGAATTCGGAATGATAGCTATTCTTTTCCTGCTGATATATGGAGTCTTGGTCTTGCTCTCCTTGAGTGTGGAACGGGAGAATTCCCATATACAGCAAATGAAGGCCCTGTCAATCTTATGTTGCAGGTGATTGCCAATGCTTTGTTATTTGTTTCCTTTTGTTTGATAAATCGTGCATGATGTCTTTCTGTATTGGTTGGAATTAAGAACATTCTTTCTTAACTTTCTCCTATCACTTGCATCATAACTTCCTTATCTGAATGTGTGTAACCGCATAGCATGAATCACACTGAAGAGAGAAAAGGATGTTGATGCCATAAACTGAGGATTGATAAGCATATAACATGCTCAAGTAAACAACTTTTCTGGAGATATTTAACAATCCCCTTTTCATTACTCTGCAATGTCTCAGTCAATTAGGCATTGAGATGAATATGAGCTCCTGCACCTGTGGTATCCCCATGAGAGTTGACTGTTATCTATCTGTTGAGCTCTGACTGTTAAATGATTGTTCAAACCTTGCTTATATTATTATTTAGTTTTGAAAACATACCCCTTCTTTAGTAAGGTAACTATTTTTGTTTTCCAATTGAAAAAATAAACTGAGTTTTTTCACTTTTAACATGTTAAAGTCAGACTTTTGTAAAAGTGGGAATTTAATGAAGTTGCTATTGCTAGATTTATTCCTGATAGGACTGATCATGATCAATGACTATATAAATAGGTTTGCACCTTGCTACTGGGGAAATATCAATGTAATTTTAGTGAGATGATTTATCAATGCATTGCCTGTATTTGCTAATATTATTTTGGTTTTGTGGCAGATCCTTGAAGAGCCATCACCATCACCATCAAAACAAAAGTTTTCACCTGAATTCTGCTCCTTCGTTGGTGCTTGCTTGCAGAAGGATCCAGATGCCAGGCCAACAGCAGAGCTGGTGAGAAAAATGCAATACCTTAATCTGATATAACCAATGTCTGGGATTCCTTGACCTTCTATAGTTGTTTACCTAGAGCCTAGATGTGCTAATTTACTCATTTACTTCTTGTGATTCACTGCTGGCGGTCTTTTGCATTTCTTGCCAGATAGGAAGTTGAGTATTTCCTATAGAATGTGTCAGCTCAAATCATTACACGTAACTGGCCATATCAGTCTTGTCTTGAGGCACTTAATTAAATACAGACATTATGAGCTTGATCAATTACTGTTGTTCAACTGCAGCTGCTGTTGCACCCGTTTATCACAAAGTATGAGAATGCCAAGGTAGATCTAGCAGGATTTGTTCGAAGTGTTTTTGATCCTACACAACGAATGAAGGACTTGGCTGATGTAAGTAGCTACCAAATTTTATCTCTGTATTCATAACCATGTGTGTGCTTTCCTTCTTCAAGTTTCTTTTTTTTGTTTTTTGGGAGAAGAAATCTATACAAGCAATGAGAGGTTATCAGAGTTTTAACCTTTCCCTTTTATATTGGTTGTTTCTATCAGATAAACTATAATGCTTGTCTACAGCTCTGAACTTTAAATCATTTACTTTTAGCTTAATCCTGGCAAACTAAAGTCTACATAACATAAGAATTTACAGAGATTTCAGCCTATTCTTATCATCAGTAAATGTCTTTTTCTTTTATTTTCTTTCCAGATGTTGACAATTCATTATTACTTATTATTTGATGGACCCGATGATCTATGGCATCATACTAGGAGCTTATATAATGAAGGATCAACTTTCAGGTGTGCACTACTACTAATGTCTTAGTTCCATCATCATGACAAAAAACTATCTTTTGTTGCTTGCACTCATTTATATATGGAAAAAGAAATTAAATTAAACTTCCTACACAAAACGTATTGCTGGAAATAAAGGGAAAAGAAAACAGAGTACTTAGTTTGTCTTTTTGATAAAGGGGAAAAAAAAGAGAGTACTTGTTTGCTGTAATCAGTAAAACTACTATTTGGAACTTTAATGGTATCAACTGTACATTTTTGTCATGCCTTGGTGCAAAATTGAAGAGCTAGTTTGTTGAATCGGTTTGGTCAATGTGAATAGACTAATTTTGGTATGTTAAATCAGTTTACTAACCTGTGGTTTGGTGTCTCATTCAACTCTATTGTGGTTTGTTTTGTTATCCCTTAACCATCTTGTGGAATTGTGGACCTTAATTTTAATAGAAATAATATGTAGAAGTTAAAATAATGAACAATTCCATTATTGAAAGTTTGTTAAATTATTCTTTTGGTTCTTAAACGTTCAGTCAATTATATATTTAGTGTATATACTTCATCAAACTCTTTTTTATACTGTTTTTTTTTTTTAATTTTAGTAACATGGCCAAAATGTTCCATCTTTCTATTTTTATATTTTAAAAAAACTACAATAGAGGGATTAAAGTTTAAACTCATAATACTACTCATATCTCCACCCCACCCTCACCACTTAAGCTAGTCCTGTGGCAACTAAAACTATCATACCACTAGATCAGAGGGGTTAACCTGTAATTTAACTTAATTTTACGATGAACCATTGTGATTTGTGAAACATCAAGAATGGACTATTATCTTTATGTAATTCTAAAAGCTTTCTATAACTGATTTTTTCTTCTAAACATTGTAGTTTCGCTGGGAAACAATTTGTTGGTCCGAACAATATTTTCACAAAATTGTCAAGTATCCGTAGTACACTAGTCGGTGAGTGGCCTCCTGAAAAGCTGGTGCATGTGGTTGAAAAGCTTCAATGTCGTGCCCACGGTGAAGATGGAGTTGCAATTAGGGTATCAGGATCCTTCATCATTGGCAATCAGTTCCTAATATGTGGAGATGGCATTCAAGTAGAGGGCTTGCCGAACTTCAAGGACCTTGGAATCCATATTCCTTCCAAGAGAATGGGTACATTTCACGAACAGTTTGTCATAGAACCTACCAATCTCATTGGATGCTACTCCATAGCCAGTCAAGAGTTGTACATAAACCAGTAGTTTTGTTTTCTCTTTAATACTCTCTAGCTTCTTCTTCACCTGTAACTAACTTACATAACATTGAGATGACATGACTTCCTGATGTGTATCATTGTGCACATTCGTTGTGCTTGTTTTTTAGTCATAACAGATCATAAGTTAAGAATAAAAGTATCATGATTACCCTCATAGATTTATACCCTTCAATACTAGAGGTTCAAATTGTCAATTGTCATCCCCCCATTGATGTCTTGAACGGATTTGAATATTTTGAAGTGTAGTATCTTCTGCATTTTGTGCAGTTTAGAGAAATAAATGAAGATATAGAGAGAAAAAGTGGACCTCATACATTTTATTATTTTGGGGTTTACTTTCTCTACCTCTTCCTATCCTTCTCTTAAACTCACAAAATGCATCAGATATCACACTTTAGAGGATCCTAATTTGTCTTGAAGTGTTGTTTTTGCAGACTGCAGTACCGTTATTTGATGCTCATGATTTTGCATTGATCCGTTCTAATATCCTAGGTTCTTTGTTGGATATTCTTCCCTCTCTCTCCCTCTGTTTTCTGTATGAATCTCCATTTACCACCTAACTCTTGAAAGACAAGAGAAGACAAAAATCCCACTCTCTAGTGTTATATTTGAAAGTTGAAACTGCTACAAACATTTGCTTAGAATCCTATTAGTCACAAGGATCTGATCAAGAAAAGATAATATTCCATAAAATAATTGAATCAAATTAACACTTGGACTTGATTATCTGCTAATTGAAACAACTAAGAACATTAGAAACATTATAAACCTCTGATCTAAAATTCAGCCTTGTTTAGTCAGTTAGGATGCCTCATCCTCAAAGCCAAATACGCTACAATTCTGTATCCAACCAACATAACAGTCAAAGCAGCCACGTCCCACCGCAAATAATCAAGATGCAAACACTTTATAGCAGGAAAATCCACCACCCTACAATGTAACCCCGAACCACATTCATAAACTTGATCTTTTGAATATTGCACTCCTACCAAAAGCTCATAGCAGTAGTGGCTAAATGAAAGATACTTGAGCCAAGCTATAAAAGAAGGCATATTCTGAATGTAGTATCCACCAACTAACAAGAAAACCAGCATGGTCACAGAAGCTAGGGTTGTGGCTTGTTTCACATCCATTAGAATGGCTCCAAGGGCTAGGCCTATTCCTTGAGAGACAAGCACATTGAAGAGGATGATCAAAAGGGTTAGTACAAAAGAGAAAAGTGAAGGCTTGAGACCTCCCATCCAATAGGAGATGGTTATGAAGATAGTGGGAAGCACAAGCTCCATTGGTAAGTCTCCAATCATTCTGGCTATGTAATAGGAGGAGAGATGATACATCCCTGAAGATCTTTCCTTTGTTAGCATTGGCCTCTCTAGAGGGAATGCCAAGATGGCATTGAATAGAGGGAAGAATCCCCAGAAGATGGAGAAGAAGAAGAGGAGTCCCACCTGTTACAAGTGTAGAATTGTTACAAGAAGTAATATAGATAGGAGAAAAAGGTGTACTTTTTCATTTTGAAATTCTGGTGAAATACATATATAGGTTCATATGCTAGAAAGCACAAACACACCATTTTTAGTGGGTGTCATTGTTTTATGAGTGCCAGAATTTAAAATTATTTTTCGCAACTCTAATACAACAAAAAATAGAAAAGATTGAATATTGTGATTTTTGAAAATTTCATCGAGATTTACGAATGTATAATTGTCTCTTCATATTTTGTCTACTATTGGAGTTACAATATATATTTATATATATATGCCGATCGTGTTGTGTTTGTATAAGGATTTGATGTGTCATTGTCTGTGTTTCATAGTTCATATGTAATACCTGATCTTGTATGTTTGAGGGATCAGAATGCCACCACAGAAGTCCAGAGAGAAAAGAGACAGACAAGACTTGGAAAATCCGTAGGCCTGAATAAGATTCATGCCTCCTCTCTTTTAATCCTCTCTTCAGAAGCACCTTGAACTGCTCCCACCAGCTAGTGTTCCATTGCTTCTCTGAACCTGCCAACCACACATTGTTAATCATCATGATGGTATAAATTTATATAGAGACAACCTACTTTTAAATCCTTAAATTTGTCCCAAGATTACAATTTAGTCCCTGAATATTGGAAATACACTTTTTGATCTCTGATTCTTAAGCAACATTAACTGTGTAGTCCTCAATGATAACATTTTAAGGACTAAATAGTTGACGTTTATAAATATCAGGGACCAAAAAAATATATTTTCAATATTCAGAGACTATATCACACTTTTGTGTCAAATTCAAGGTCTAAAAAAATAGGTTTACTCTGTTATATATTGCCATATTATCTCTCTGTTCTTTTGGGTGAATCTGACCTTGACTGTGTCATTAAACACTCAAATTATTCAACTTCTTGAATAGAGTAAGGAAGTCTCACTTACTTCTAGGTGTTCCTGATGTAAAAGCTAGTAGGTCTTTATTGCTTTGTTGAATCTCTTGTTTTAGAGCAGGATACAAAATCTTCTTGTAGGATGAAATTAAGGACTGTTTGACTGAAGCTTGATCCTCATGGTGGTCTAATGTTCCATGTAAATCTGTTTGTTCATCCTGTTTAACATCAGCAACTATGCCTGCAATTAATTTCATAGGCTCTCCACTGTTAATAGAATTCTTAAATGTAGTGACCCTATTGAGTCTAAAGTCCTTATACATCAAAATCAAAGTGTCATAGAATATTAGCAGGAAGCTAGACTAAACTCTTTTCTATCTACCCCCAAATAGCATCATGTTGTTCATATATATACATCAGATGGAAATGGCTATTTTAATAACATATAAACACACGAATTTGAATCCTGTAAAGTGAGATTTTTTGTGTAATTTGTATTTTGATAAAAAAATAAAATAAAAGAGTTGAAGGTTCATTAAGAAAGTCACATGTCATGGAAACTGAGGATTCCATATTTGTTTGTGTTATCAATTTTACTGATTGGAATGAGGCATGAGGTGTAGCCACATTGAAACAAGTTGCATGGGTGAAGGAGAAATCCCAAACCCTTTTGCAACTCCATTATTAATTCTGAAAATGATCCCTCACCTAAATATCATCCATGTATGCTGTTCCTGCCCTAATGCCTATTTTTATTTCTGAAGTTGACATCAACAAAATCTTATAACCTCCTTCCAATTTTCACCGTTGAATTCAATATATATATGTATATACATTTATTTATATTATATGATTTTGTGCTTTTTGTTGTGTTTCGTTTGAAAATTATCTTGTACAAATAAAATGAAATACTCCCACCAAAAAAAAAANTCCTTACACGTGTCTATGTGTATGCATGCAATGATGCAAATGTTCTAAATTCAAACCGTGTATTACAAAAATCATTTAAATAAACAGAATCATCATTAAAATGACCCTCAGAGTTTGACTTATAATTTAAAACACTTGCTTCGGCAAGAATCTTTTTCAGTCAATTTACTTCAAAAATTACTCTTAAAAGTTGACCATCAAGTTTAATTTTAATCATTTGCATCTTTTTAAGAGTAATTGGACATATGTCACAAAATAATATCACTTACCATTAGCAAGGTCAAGCATAAAATCTGCCGGGTTGACAAAACTGAATGCGGGTACAAACCCAATGGATCCGACATAGTCCATGACCCGACCCGCTTCTCCACAGTAAATCGGGTGTCCATCCGACAACACCACCACCTTGTCAAACATCCGATACAACCGGCTCGACGGCTGGTGGATCGTCGTCACCACCGTCCGCCCGCCTCGTGCGAGCCCCCGGAGGACCGCCACGATGCGGTGGGCGGTGGTGGAGTCGAGCCCGGAGGTCGGCTCGTCGAGCAGCAATAGACTAGGGTTGACCAGCATCTCCTGCCCGATACTGACCCGCTTCCGCTCCCCGCCGGAGACGCCGCGAACGAGGCCGCCGGCGCCGCCGCCTACGGGGGTGTTCCGGCATCGGGAGAGGCCGAGGTCGGTCATGACGGCCTCGGCATGGTGGGATTTTTCGGCGGCGGTGAGGGTTTTGGGGAGGCGGAGGAAGGCGGCGAAGGTGAGGGTTTCGATGACGGTGAGGTGGGGATAGAGGAGGTCGTCTTGGGCGACGAAGCCGGTGTTGCGCTTGACGGAGCTGGAGAAGGGGTGGCCGTTGTAGGTGACGGAGCCGCCGGAGAGTTTACCGGAGAGACGGCCGGCGAGAGCGGTGAGGAGGGTGGTCTTGCCGCTGCCGGAGGGACCCAGCATTGCCATGAGCTCGCCGGGACGGACGATGCCGGTGACGCCGTTGAGGATGGTTCTGGTGGTCGCCGGCGAGGAAGAACGGCAACAACAATTATTATTCTTCTTGTTGTTGGTTCCGATTGTGACACTGTAACACAAGTCCTCAAACTACATGTATGTATAGTATATATATATATATATACAAGCAAGGTCAGAAAATCATATTGGATGGAAGCTTAAATTAAACGCATATATGGAATATATGTATGTATATTATATATAGGTAGAGAAATAAAGAAGAAATAAGGAGTAGTTAATTATATATATAGTGTACAATACATACATGGAGAGTAAGGGGACGTATCAAGGAATGATGAAGGATTGAAAATGTGGATGTTGAAGAAGGAAGATGGTGGAGTGAACCGGGTTCAGCGTGAGTGGGTTCGGCGTGAACCGTAGAAGTAGTAGTGTTGTCGGGAATGGGATTAATATTATTGGTAAGTGTAGAAGAAGAAGAAGAAGAAGTTGTAGTAGTAGTAGTAGGAGTGGCCATAACAGAGGCAGTTTCTTGCTCATGAGGGGGCATCATCTCATATTATATGTAAGTATGTATATGGCTATATATATATAGAGTTAATGGATCAGCAGAAGAAGGAAGGAGAAGCGCAGAGATAGACAAAGATGAGAGTGATGAGTTAGCTATATGACAAGTGAGAACAATATATATATATATATATA
>QANZ01012315.1:0-45710 GCA_003254925.1 Chamaecrista fasciculata
ATTGATTAAATTCAAAATTTCAACATATGTTTAGAGTCAATATTCTTTTGTTTACTATAATGACGCGTCTTCATCTGAATATGAAAACTTGCAAAATTACTGCAAATTGTGATCTTCTTATTTAATTTTTAATTATTAAAAAAGGTCAAAGGGTCATTTTGGTCCTAAATTTATGCCCTAATGTTTATTTTGGTCTATTATATTTCAAAATGTTCAAATTGGTCTTCAATGTTTGCAAAATATTTCATTTTGACCCTAAAATATTAGTAAAATGTTTCATTTTGGTCCCAAACTATTAAATTTGGTCATATTTCTCTTGTCTCTCATTTCAAGTTCAAAAGGCTTGTTAAGAGGAACTTGTAGCTCTAAATTTGTTGCGTTCGAATTTAAAACGAGATATGATCAATTTTGCTTGTTTAACCATGAAACGAGCTGTCTACTTTTAGAACCGAGTTGACCTTATTTGCTGATGTCCCAACTTCTAACTGGATAGAAAAAGTACTATTTGAGAATAATACGTAGCTCTAAAATCGTCACGTTTGAACTTGAAACGAGCCATATTCAATAGTTTGGGACCAAAATGCAACATTTTGCCAACATTTAGATCCAATTTGAACATTTTGAAACATAATGAACCATAATGAGCATTAAGACATATATTTAGGACTAAAATGACGCTTTAACCTTANCGCTTTAACCTTAAGAAAATCATAATTATATTTTTTTATCTCTGTTTCTTAATCACAATTTTGAATTCAAATTTTCAAATTAAAAAATGTTTAAAATCAATAATCATCTGTTTATACTTTATAATGATTTTTCCATTTGAATCTGATCGACTTGCGAGTTGCTACGAATAACAATAATATTTTTTAAAAAAATCAAACAATGAGTCAAATCTTAACATTGAATAGAACCTGTCTTCTCCAGAAAACTCATTAACTACACTAACTAATCTAATAATAAAAATTAAATTTAACATTTTATGATCACTATTTATCTTTGAATGGAGGACGTGCAACAAATAGATATTAACCATTCTTACCAAAAAAAAAAAAAATTAACCATTGTTTTCGTCGTAGATACCTTGATTTGGACCCAAACAAAGAAAAAAAAACTCCCACCCTTCTCATCACATTATTGTCTCTATAATTTTTTTTCTACCTAAAAAAAAAACACAATTCAACTAATATTTTATAAATTGACATGAGTAATCTATTTTTACTATAGCAATTGGAAGAAATGAAAAAATCATAAATCTGTGTTTTACACTAATACAAACCGTAATTGTGGATGACAAATTTAAAATGCAAATAAACAGTAAACGAGGTTTATGGTCTCAAAGGAAATCGTAAACCACATTTACAATTAGTTTCCTTTTTTTTTGCTTTCAAAAGCAAAAACGTGGTTTACAGTTTGTACGGTTTGTTCCCGTGAATTCATTCTGCAGGAGATAGTGTGTTGTTAGGTGATGCATTTGATGATGAAGTGTTGTAGTCAACAAAATTTTTTGAAGAATCTATTGTAGGAAAACAGATCCTCAAGATTCCATCCTGAAGGGACGGAAAAGAAAACATAAATGATAAATTCAAGCAAAAACATACTGCCAAAGTTATTAACTTGGACACTATCACTCATGTCTATGATCTTGTTAGTGTCTCTAGATGTCAATCTCAAAAAAAAGATTGTGTCAATTGATAGACTTTACCTACAAGAGGTAAAGCAATGTTTCCACAATTGATCCGTGAAAGAGCTTTGAGGGAGAGAGGAAATATTACAAAAGGTCTGAGATGAAACCCCCTTTTCAACACATAAAATGAATAATTGGAATAATGGGGAAGCACTACTACTTTTAGGAGAAGGAGAAACTTGAAAAGACAACTATCCAATTTGGGACTAAACTTTGTTGTATGACCTTTTGCCATGGCACACACCCTTATTGCCACCTCCTCTTTGAGCGGCACGTGCAGGTGTGTTTGACCTACGATCGAGGCCATTCTAATATCGTTCTCTTCACCTCTCTGTGATATTTTTAATATGTTAACCTATGATCCAATCGGGATCCCCATAGGTGGATATTTGGACTCCATAATCGAACATACTTTTACTCGCACATGGTGGGAAACCCAAGACTGTTCTTGTTGCAAAGGAATTCTATATCTTTTTCTCTTGTCATTTTTTTTCATACTTTGTGTCATTTATGACCGCTTGACACGATGTATGGAAATCTTATATATATTAGTAGCCTTTTTTTGTCCCAACTATAGGTAGTGCTACTATCCAAATATGGGTCATGATGTGATCACTTGTCTCATCCAAAAACAAAGTGTCATGGATTTCCTAGACGTGTTCATATATATGGCTACTCCAATCCCTCTAAGTTTATATCAAGACTAGGACTTTAGTTGCATTGAGTTGTAATGGATATCCACATCCATGAGATTGTTCTCCAAAGGGATCACATAATGGATTGACCTCAGGATACTATCATGCATGCATTATGCATATGATGTTAGCAAAATATTGTTTTTGCCTTCTTCTCAATTCAATCTGTTAGTCCAGGTGTGACATCAATTGTCCCATGACGAAAGCCTAGGCATGTGACCAAGTCATAGTCAAACCATAACGCTTGAATGTATACTCTATTGTGGGTTAAAGAAATATAATTGTGTTCTTGCTAACAACTATAACTTTTGGCCTAGTGGTAAGCGCTTGATTTTAACAATTGGTATCAGAACCAAGGACATGAGTTCAATTCCCTGCAGGACAATTGCTGAGAGGAAGATATGTTAGCCCATGTGTGACATCAATTGTCCCATGCCAGAGGCCCAGATATTAGACCAAGTCATAATCGAACCATATGACACTTAAGCGTTTGCTCCATTATGGGTTAAGAAAATAGAGTTGCATCTTTGTTAACAGCTATAATTTTTAGTCTAGTAGTAAACGCTTGATTCTAACACAATAAAAAATAGTTGCTTTCTTGATTGTCTCTAGTAATATTTTGACATAATCTCTTGAAAAGACATAAAAATAATATGCAGCTTCATGNTAGGCCTTTGTTTAGCTTTCTTGGGGTTGTATATTTCAACTTGGTGGTGGGTTCGTGGGATTTTCCCTTGTGGGTTCGCACCACTTTTGGCCTAGTGGTAAGCGCTTGATTTTAACAATTGGTATCAGAACCAAGGTCATGAGTTCAATTCCCTGCAGGACAATTGCTGAGAGGAAGATATGTTAGCCCATGTGTGACATCAATTATCCCATGGCAGAAGCCCAGATATGGGACCAAGTCATAGTCGAACCATATGACACTTAGGCGTTTGCTCCATTATGGGTTAAAAAAATAAAGTTGCATCTTTGCTAACAGCTATAGTTTTTAGTCTAGTAGTAAACGCTTGATCCTAACACAATAAAAAATAGTTGCTTTCTTGATTGTCTCTAGTAATATTTTGACATAATCTCTTGAAAAGACATAAAAATAATATGCAGCTTCATGACAAAGTCAAAATACATAATGTTACCCTTTGAAATAATTGACGGATTCTTTCATAGACTCACAACATTGACGTAGGAATTTACTTAAATGCTTCCTTGTGTGACGCTTAAAATACATGCACCATGGCAAGCTCTTTATATATAACACATTGTATGCTCATCCACCACACATTCATTTCCATTTCCTTTCCCATTATATATACACATCTTCTGAGTTTCAACTTGTAATTAAGAAGCATAAACATAATTACATATATATAGTCACACACTAATTAAATTAGCCAAGGCCACCATGTCCCCATGGCTTCTTGCATGGGCTACTTTCATTGTAGCCACCCTCATTTATAAGCTTCTCAAGCTCTTAAACAGGCCTTCTCTCCCTCTTCCTCCGGGCCCACGGGCCTGGCCCATCCTCGGAAACTTCCCTCACTTGGGCGCCATGCCACACCAGGCTCTGGCGGCCCAAGCCCGAACCTATGGGCCTCTGATGTACCTCCGGCTGGGCCTCACCGATGTCGTGGTGGCGGCATCGGCCTCGGTGGCCGAGCAATTCCTCAAGGTTCATGACGGCAACTTCGCCAGCCGGCCACCCAGCGCCGGCGGGAAATATATTTGTTATAACTATCATGACATGGTGTTGTCTCCTTATAGCGCAAGGTGGAGATTGCTCCGGAAAGTTAGCTCCGTTCATCTGTTATCTGGCAAGGCTTTGGATGATTTCAAATATATCCGAGAGGTTAATTAATTAACTAAACTCTTTCTTTTTTAGACGGTGAATAATTAAGTCTGTTTTGATTGTTTTAAGAATATAAAATTATAAAAGAAAAAAAATCTAAATTTTAAATTGTTGGGGGGTTTTATTTCGTCAACTATAAAATTTTATAGCTTAAGTCCCTGAGTCTCGCCAACATATAGACACGTAGCAATAATTGCCAACTTCTGTCTTACTATTTATCTAAAATTTTTATCTAGTCCAGCTGTCCAGATAATTTTATTTTTTAATCTAAGTTCTTATATTTTGTAAATATTTGTTTTAATTTATCTTCTTTAAATTTTTCACGTACATGTAAATATTTATTTAAAACTAACTTTCAATTCTATACTTGACGAAAGAAAAGATAAAAGGGTAAATTATATTTTGGTACCATGTTCTTTGGTACCTTGTCTTTCAGAAATGATATTTTGGTAACTTGATTTTTGCACCATTAACACTTTGGTAACTTAAAAAAATAGAATAGGGTAAGAAATTGTGAAAGAACAGAATTAAAGTGAAATCGGTCCATAGAACAGGGTACCAAAGTATTACTAATAACAGGGTACCAAAATATCACTTTTGAAAGAATAAGGTACCAAAATGTTAACGGTGTAAAAAATAGGGTATCAATGTGTCACTTTTGAAAGAACAGAGTACCAAAGTGAAATCGGTTTATAGAACAGAGTACCAAAGCATAATTTACCCTAAAAAAAATATAAGACCAAATTTAAAACTAAACAAAATATATGAGACCAAATTTATATTTTAACCTTCCTAATTTATTATTACGTATACAGGAAGAGGCAGGGAGGCTGATGCGTAATCTAGCGAGTGCGGATTCAAACGCCGTGAACTTGGGACAATTGTTATACGTATGCACCAGCAACTTACTCGGAAGGATGACGTTAGGGCGGCGCGTGTTCAACGACGGCGGCTCCGGCTGCGATCCGAAGGCCGATGAATTCAAGAACATGGTGGTCGAGGTTTTGGTGCTCTCAGGTGCTTTCAACATCGGCGATTTTGTTCCGCCGTTGGAGCCATTGGACCTTCAAGGAGTACAACGAAAGATGAAGAAACTACATAAGAGGTTCGATGAGTTTTTCAGTGATATCATTGAGGAACACAAGAATTCAAAGAGCGACGAGAATCGTAATAAGAGCATGTTGAGTAGTTTGTTGGCGCTAAAAGATAATGCTCAAGTTGATGAAGGAGATAAACTCACTGATACGGAGATCAAGGCGCTTCTTATAGTATGTGAATGTGCTCTTCGATCCCTATATATATATATATATATATATATATATATGTTTTTTATCAAAATTCTACACTTAATGGCGTACATTAACTTGAAAATTGGCCAACAGTGATAATCTTTTGTCAGCTATTTGGTTTTTTATAAAATCTTTAACATTTTTTCAAAATAAGAATTTCAGTACTTTTTAATTTACTATATTTTTAAGCAGAAATACAAAAAATTGATTTTTTAATGAAAAATTTAACAAAAGATATCATTTATACAAAATAAAAAATTTAGGAGATCTTTCATGAACTTATAAATTCCCCATAATTTCTTTTTACCAAATAACTAAAGTTAAAGAAAACTATATATTTCATTATTTTTGAATTTCAATGCACCTTAACTAACTAAACCACATATAAATAAAGGCAAAACAATCTATAACACATATTTGACATGATATGTTCAAGCCAAAAAAAATGATTTGTATTGTATTATTTATTTATTTATTTATTTTTTGATCATTGAATAAGATATGTATTATTGGTAACTAGTATATATGAATCGGTTAGTCGATTAGACATTATATGCAATTAGTAATGTGGTTTCATCACAATTTTGATTGGTTAAAAATATTATTTTTTTTATTTTTTAGTATTAAATTACTTAAAAAAAATGAGATTATGTCACCTGACAATTATATGCAATTATATGTATATCCCGCTTTTGTATCTTAGAACTGTACTATATTAGTTTAGTCACTAACGTTGACGATCACTTTTGACAGGACTTATTCGTTGCCGGGACTGACATACCAGCAAGCACAATTGAGTGGGCCATAGCTGAATTGATCCGATATCCAAAAGTCTTGGCCCAACTCCAACAAGAGTTGGACTCTGTCGTGGGCCGAGACCGGCTCGTAACCGAGTCGGACTTACCCAACTTGCCCTACTTGCAAGCCGTGGTCAAGGAAAACTTACGTCTCCACCCATCGGCCCCTCTGTCACTGCCACGTGTCGCAGCCGAAAGTTGTGAGATATATGGGCACCACATCCCCAAGGGGGCCACACTATTGGTGAACAGTTGGGCCATAGCCCGAGACCCTAATGAATGGGCCAGCCCATTAGAGTTCAGGCCCGAAAGGTTCCTACCAGGTGGTGAGAAGGCTGATGTTGATATTAGGGGTAATAACTTTGAGATTATACCATTTGGTTCTGGACGTAGGATTTGTGCTGGCATAAACCTTGGGCTTCGAATGGTCCAACTTTTAGTTGGGACCTTGGCCCATGGGTTTAATTGGGAGCTACCAGATGGGCTTTATCCAGAAAAGCTTAATATGGAGGAATCTTATGGGCTTACCTTACAACGAAAGGTCTCACTTGTTGTGCACCCAAAGCCCAGGCTTTCAGCACATGTCTATTCTTCTTTGTCCCACTAGCTTCTTGTTCTCTTGATCAAAAAAAAAATAAAGCTTCTTGTTCTCTCCTCGTCCTTTTTTCTTCATGAAGTTTTCGGTGTTTGAACACTCAAACTTTAGTATTCATCTACTAAACTTGTTCAAAGTATGTATAATAATATAATATATGTAATTCAATTTGGATCCTTTATAGTACTTTAGAGGTGTAGTGTTGAAAGAAATAAGAAAAATTTAGAGAGAGAAAATGTTAGTAAGACTCACTTTCTCTCTCTGTATTTCACCTAGTACACTATAGAGAATTCAAATTATATGTAATTATGTATGGTATTGCAGCGAAAGAAAAATGTAAAAGTGTGGTAATCTATTTATTGTACTATACAAAATTCAAAATAATGCAACAATAAGAATCTCGGCCCTTGTCGTCATCTAAAGACACGTAGCAAAAATTTAAGATAAGGTATGATGATCATCTAATTAATTATCCCATAATAGAGCGAGGAGAATCACAAAAGTGGAAATAAAGCAGGCCTCACACTCCCGAGAGAAAATAGTTTTTTCTACTACTTTCACCAAAAAAATTAATGCAAGTAATTAAGATCACATTTGGCCTAGTATATTTAGAGGAATAAATTTTGTTAGGTAATGCTTTAATATTTGAACATGAATAATCAATGTTTTGGAGTATATTTTACTTAATAGGTCAACCTGGGTGCGTTTGGTACGTTGTCATCTCAGATGTCGTAGTATCTCAAATGTCATGGTATGTGATACTATAGTATAAGATACTTAATATTCATAATATCAATGTTTGGTATGACAATAGTAGATGTCAGAGATATAAGATGCACATGTTTGGTAGTCTATTGTGAATAACATTAATCTTTTTTAAATTTTCATGTTTATCCTTATTAACATCTTAAAAACATATATTAATATTTTTAAAATAAATATATAATACTGATAAATAATTAAATTATAATAATATAGTAAAAAGTAATTTTAATATAAAAATTGTCTAAATAAAATATCATCAACCAATTGTCTAAATAAAATGTTATAATTGAAATAATTTATATTAAATTTCTTTTTGATCCCTAAATTTGACCCAAGGACTAAATTATTAATAATTGAAATAATTCGATAAATGAGTCATATATTTTGATTACTCATTAACAAATTAGTTTACTAGTTATAAATTTAGGAACCAAATATATAGTAAGTTTTATTAAAAAAAATAAACCAAAAAAGGTAAAATTGGAACTTTGATTGAAAATTGTTCTTGCAAACCTGTCATCTGAAATAACATAGTTTTTGTGTCGACATCAGATCACACCCTTTTTCTGATGACAGGGTGTTATCTTGGATGTCGACGTATGACGACATCATAGCGTTACCAAACGTTAGACATCCAAGATACCATAGTATATAAGATGACGGGTATGAAATAACAGCATACCAAAAGCACCCTAGGTTTTTTCTTTTTTCTTTATGTACTTCCAAATTTGTATATGTGATTATGCTTAATTTACTGTGTTCGTAATGAATGTACAACGATTTTATTAATTAAATTTGCTTTGAGAATCAGTTTGAGACGCTAGAGCCTAGAGAGACGCGCATCCTCTAGAAACCAAATGATCCCCATTTCCCGCGCAATTTTAAAGAAAAATATTCTTCTACTCGAAGTTATTTGTAATTTTGCACGCTAATTGCTCCATATATATATTCTTTCAATTCCCGCAAACAAATTTGAACTCCTACAAATTGAACTCACGAGAGCACCGTGCATTGGGAATAAGCTTCAGAGGAAGCTAGAAGTCGTAGAATATGTCGCCATTTCTCTCTAGTTCTATTATTTTTCTCTGCTATATAATATTCAACGTCTCTGATGAGATTCACGGTTTCTTGATCTTTTGTTTCAATGACGAGTTTGCCTGTACCAGATCTTCGTTTCGTTTGGATTGGAGAGACCAGGAGTTTGAATGATCATAAATCGAAGATTGGAGAATCAGGAGATTCCGATCCGCGAGCAAAGCGGAAGCGAGATCGAATTATCTGAGTCAAGTGTTCGGAGCCGAAATTTGGATCTGGAGTGGAATTGAAGATGAAAATGAAAAAGAAAGATTGCGTGCTAAGGAGATCGGAGAAGATGAAGGTTCTAGATCTGGATCTTTCACGAAAGCGGAACTTCCTTCTCAGGAACAATGTTTCGGTGTGAAATCTGGACTCTGGAGTGGAAATTGAAGATGAATATGAAAAAGAAAGATTGCTAAGGGAGATCGGACAAGATGAAGGTTCTGGATCTTAAACGAAAGCGGAAATTCCTTTTCAGGAACAATGTTTCGGTGTGAAATCCTAGCTCAGCGCTGGAAATTGGACATCATCGTCGAAGGAATTTGAAATTACTGTCGTTTTGGTGGCTTGTGATTCTGGAAACTGGTCGAGAAAACGTTCTCAGAAAAAGTGAAACAGAGTCTCACTCTTCGAATTTCAGAACGCTATGTAGAAAATTCAGATTATTCTATATCTCTGCTTTTAACACACTGATCGGAGATACATCAACTAATTCCACTAGATACGTATGTTTCTTTTATCTTTTTCTTTTTTGACATTTGGAGATTTAAAATTTTGGAGTCTCTATAGTCTATATATCATTGTTTTCATTGACGTTCCATCGTGCAGGAGCTAGCAAATAAAGGAAGTGGATGAAACAGTGTTCTTCAGCAGCCGAAACTAAATCGCAGAGGTTAGTGGATGAATGATCAAACTAAACTCTAGTAAAACACACACTATTCATAATTATTATTTTATAATTTAGTTCAGTTGAATGTCATTTCATCCACGGGTACCTATTGATTGTATGTTAGAAGTTTAATTAACCTCTAACTATCGGTATAATGTATTGTCAATGTCAATTGTGATTATGGCATATTCTCGACTTTTGACAAAAGCTAAGAAATATGAAATGCACGTAATTAAAGTTTGATGTGCATTATTGTATGAATTGTAGAAATTTCCTGCCTCCTCCATTTTAAAGTATGTATGAAATGTGTCACATGATCTATTTTCTTGGCCGAAAAAAGAGATTCTACATAACATCAAATGAACTATCTGATTCTTATTTGATGAGTTATGTAATAATTTTATAAAATTGAAAAATCAAGATCATTAGATTGTTACTCACTAACTTTTTCAACGAGTTAAACTAATTACTTGACTCGGATGAAGACAAATAATCAGTTTACGAGTCAACATGAGTGGATCAATCCGGGTCACAAAACAAATCAATGATAACCTTCCAGATCTGGCTGTAAAAGATAAATAGGTAATTAAATAGGTAATTAAATATATCATGTTAGTTGTAAAATTGGCCCGAAATGACATTCAACTGATTAACTGAATGTTTAATTACATGCATTTCATATTTTTTTTGCCTGAATGCATTTCATATTTCTTAGCTTTTGTCAAAAATCGAGAATGTGCCACAATCAAAATTGACATTGACAATACTTTATACCGATAGTTAGAAGCCAATTTAAATTCTAACATACAATCAATAGTTAATAATTAATAAACTTATTCTTTAAAAAAGGTTAAGAATTTTATTAAGGCTCTATAAAAAAATTTTTATTACAGACTATTTATCACACTATTTATTTTGTCAAAGCTGACATTCATTTATGTTACTCATCATAAATTGCAAAACGAGGTAGAGGTGATTCTTTCTCAATAATTGAATACACTGACAATGTACATAAATACAAAAAATAAATATTGTATAGAACTACCAACAGCCCCTCGCCAAAATGAAACACAACTTCCTCTTCAGTTACACCATATTTACAACTTCACCGACCACAATTCCATTACTAAAGCTTTTGCTTATATTTGCTGACTACCAATTCTTCATTGTATTGAATGTTCTAGTTGAAAACCAAGGTAACAATCTGAGACTAACATCAGTTTCACATCCTGTAAAAATAAATAAATAAACAAATAAGAAAAAAAACAACAGATAGATATTGTTGAGAAAAATAATCAGAATAGGAAGTTTAGTAAACAAAAAAAGTTATTAACAGGACTGGCTTCTTAAAAGTACTCCAACATAATCCATGTTTCAGAATTACTATAGGCTGATTAAATGAAACATATTCAAAGCTACTAATTTTGAACATTAGTCTGGGAATTATCCAATCTCGTAAATAAACTTAGCACATAATTAGCAATATTCCTCTTGAAAGGAAACGAGAAACAAAAAGATTAATCCATTCAAAGCCCACTCGCAGCTAAGACATCCTTTTCAAATAATAATAAAACAAAAACCTCTGACCTCAGATCCACTTATAATTTATGACAATGATAGACTAGCTTGAAATAATTATAACCTACTTAGAAATAGCATAAAAATATGAGAAAATAATAATAAGCAAAAGAAAGGGATGGGGCGACAGTTTGGAGGGGGTAAATAACTTTTACCTGAAGTGTAGATAAAGTTGACGGTAACTCCATGGAGGTAACCGTATGATCAGAAAAGGAAATTCTTTTCAAAGCATACAGCTCAGAGGTAGAGGTATTGCCTAGAACCAACCACCATTGTTCATCTTTTATCTGTAATGAAAGAAAATTATTAGTTACCGTCATTGAGACCACTAGCAACAGACAATGTACGAACTCCACCTTAGGAAATCGAGGTACGAAAGCTCTAGAAGAGTTTCGCCTAGAATTGATCTTCTCCAATCTGATGGACACAGCACGGGACCTCCCCTTGTCAGTGTCCTTCTCCTGAAGCTTTACTCTCATTTTGACACGAGGGAAGTGCTGTAAATCCTGAGCTCGAAAATACAAAAAAGCGTAACTAACAGATAGCAACTCAAACGTGTTCTATCTTTGCACATATCTACAATTAGGTTATTAATAGATAAATCTTACCAGATAGTTTCTTGAATAGTTTTCTTTGATCTTCCATGAATTATAGGATTATCAGGCATTTGATAAACTTTGCATATTGGGCCTCTATAGGTCTTTTTTGTACATGCTCGAACCACCCAAGAATAAAAGAAAATATTTTTCTCTAGGTCTGAGAATGAAAAATATAGTACCCTACTCATAACTTCCAATGATCACTTGAGTGGCAAGGATGGGAACATACCCTACCCATGGTCATCCCAATGGTTATCAAATGGCCCATAACTCTTCCATAGGGTTACACTCAACCCACCAATAGATAGGTAGATAGATAGTGTAATATTGATTCTTTTCAATTTTTAGTTTATTAATGTTTATTCATATCAATTGGTTTCTTTTTAGTCTAATTTTCCTTTTAATTCATTTAATCAATTACATGAAATTTAGAGTTTTTTTTAACATTTTCTCTCGTCACTATTTGGCTCAACAAATGATTTTTTACTTTTTGTGTCTTTTATTTTTAATAATACATTCAATATTGTTATATTACAACATTATTTTATTAGGGTCATAGTGATTATCTTAAAAATAGAGAAGAAAGTGCTTTTAAATTAAGAGCGATGAAATGAAAAATGGGTCAATAGTTAAGCATGAGCTGACATGGTTAGACCCATGATCTGACCAAATATTGTCATATTTTCTAGTGGCTTTTCATAGTGTTTTATGATGGTTTATGAGCTTAATTGCAAGATTTATCGTCTAGTTGTGATGATTTGATTATGCTTGTGATTGAATGCATTTTAGTCCTTTTATGTGATTTTCTCGGATTTTATATTAGTTTGGATTTTATCTTGTGAACTGGGATATTGCATTAGCTTTATTTGGATTTATAGGTTAGGATGAAGCCTAACTTGAGTGAAATCACAAGAAAAAGGGCCAAGAAGAGCTGGAACCACATGCAAAGGGATTGAATTGCATAGCAGAGAAGTTTGTGCTGATTTCCATGAGCTCGTCATCTACCTTGCCACAAGGCATCCCGCAGCGAACTCCCATTTTGTTTAGAAGATTACAATGTGTATCACTTTGAGAGCAATTTTCCATGACCTAACCCAGCCCAAAATCCGAGGAAAGTCGATTTTTAGTCCCTTGAAACCTCAATTTCATGAAGACACTCTCCATCATCTTCTCCATTTTCTCTCATCTCCTACCTTCATCCATGGCTTGGAAGCTAGGAGGCTGGTTGGAGTTGAATTTCTCTCCATGAGCAACTAGATTCCAAACTCGGAGGAGGCCCAAGCTTGTTTCTACACCTAGGGAGTTTTACTTTACTCTTTTCGTAGTTTTATATTAGGATTTGAATTTATCTTGTTTAGAGAACTTGTAATTCTAATATTGATGTGAATTTGAAATTGGATTTTGGATTCTTATATGTATTGATTATTATTTGTCTTGATTACGATCCTTTCGGATACGTTGTAGTTTGTTTGACTAATAATTGAGATAAATTTCTCTTTGATAACTTAGTCTGAGTTATAGAGTTGCATGAATCCATTATTCTATCTTGCCATTAGCTTCATTAGAGTGATTATCTTGGTTATGGTTATAATTGAGTTAATTGCTATGTTTAACGGTAGTTAGTTTTATCACCTTTTTAATTTTCTTGCACACCAAGTGTTCGATAAAATGCTTTGTTCCTTACTCGATTAGTTTAGTCTTTTATAATTCATTATTGAACCTTTGTAAGTGGTTCCTCGAGAGATATGACCCGGATTGCACCTCTTTAGTGCATTTATTTCGGTTATTTGGCCACCTTACGACGGGTTGAGTTCAGTAGGCCAAAGTAAAGTCGGGTTAGGGTGGTAAAATGATTATGGGCTATTATTGCCACCTCTACTTAACTAACTATAAACTTTTCCTATGGAAATGAAAAAAGTAATAACCAAAATCCTCAATCATGTAAGATTACTGTGGTTTTTAATATTTATTAAAATGCAAGAGCAATTCTGTCCCCTGCCCTCCCCCGACTCAAGTGTATAGGACAGAATTTAAAAAGAAAAAATATCTATTAAAGAAAATGAGGCAAAAATTACTAGCTATATACCTGATACAATCTTGAAGCTGGGAAATCCCCAGCTACAGTCTGCAATGCTGCCTTCGGAATATCTACCAGCTGCTGTACAGTGGAAATGCCATGTCTGCTTAGTGAACTTAACAAATCAGTGTTCATGCATGGCAGCATCCACAGGGCAGAGTCCTTATCATTATCAAACCACATGCCCTGAAAAAGATAATGTGGTTTAAATATTATTAGATAGATCTATAATTCTAGAATGGCAACTAAGATATGGCCAGTTGCATTGAAATTATGTAACTGATGAAAGAAAGAAAAGGTCGGCTACAGAGCAAGGGAAAAAGAATACCTGCATGACCATTTGCAGGAGATGCATGCAAATAATTGAGCTTGAAAGCCAACCACTGTTTGCACATATATCAATCATGGCCTGAATTATGCGTATACTCTGATCTAATACTGATTTCAAGTCCGTAACATAGTCAGTGATTGGTAACTCCAACTGAGAAAAATGAGCCTGCAATCCAAAATTGTGTATTATCAGAGAGAAAGTGTCACAAACAGAATTGTGGAAATGGAATCTTTAAAAAAAATTGTCTCATGCTGAATTCAGACGATTGACCTGAAATAGAAGATTTGCTTTAACATGAGGATCATCCAACCGACTTTTATCCACTGGATACTTCACTTTCTCGGATAGTGTTTCGTTGTATTTATCCTGACACACAATGATAACGAAATATTGTTTACTTCAACCAACATATGATTTTGAGAGCACAAAACAACCAAATCTGATGCAATAACGCAACAAAATAAAGTTAAGATTTAGTTAGCCACAAGAGTTTACCGCCAACAATTACAATATATATATATATATATATATTAAGGTGCAAAATAGATTTTAATGCATTTAAAAAATACATTGCATCCCACAGTAAGAATTTAGGTGGCAAGAAGAATCTAGCCCTGGCTGCACATTCTTTTGCTACTTGTTAGCTGGAAAATAAGACTTTTCAGTGAGAGGTAGTTTAAATAAAAAATACCTCATTATGGCGCACTGGGAGTTCATCAAATTCAGAAGCAGCAGATAAAATATGCAAGAACACCTACCAGGAAAAAAAAAATCAGTGTAGTGAGTTCAAGTACTACTAATAAAGGTAGTTGGAAGGGGAAAAAATACCAAAAGTATTTTAGAAAGGGGAAAGAATAAAAATGAGTCTCTTACTTCAAGTGATGTATCTTGACCTATATTTGAACCAAACATTGATACAGTCATGTAGCTGAGGTAATAATGAGATGCTAAAGAACCTAGCATCATTGGTTCCACCTCATCTTCATTCATTTTGACGCATCCACTATCTTCAAGATCCTCAAACATGTTTTGCACTAGGCTGGTGGAAGAGAATGAATTGTCAGAATTCAACTGTTGAACAGATGGACAGGATCTCTCTCATCATGAATTTCAGAAAGATTTGGAATTTATGCATTACCTAGACAAATACGAACTTATAATTTCAGGTTCTGCATTCTCCAATCCGTAGTAGGCAGGATTAACCATCTGTTAAAAAAAAATCTCTATTAAGCATATCTATAGAACACTAACATATAAATTGCCAAATGTATAACTGCTAATTCAATTTCTGATCAGCTTAAAACAAGACAATCATATCTTAAGAAGAAGGGAAAAAAAAAATAGCTCCATAGCTCCTAGAGACAATGGTTTTATTACAGAACTAGATTAACAGTTAGACAGACTAGGTATCATTGTCTATAAGTGTTTTAGGGAAGGTATATTTTTCATATATCAGAAATGATTTACAGCAGTGTATATATAGACTATCACATAGCTGAATAACTAAGCTAATGAGTTAGCCTAAGCATAGTAACTGAAATAACAGAAAATCAGTTTTAACTAACTACTCTAGACTACATACACTTACATTGTCTACATAAGCAATTGAAGACAGAAGATTTACACAATCCATTTTATGCCATACTTAGAAAATCATGCTATTTCAAAAATACAATGAAAACTTTGAAAAATGCTAAACAATGCCTTAGACATTTGGGTTGTTCGAACTTATGAACTACAAGAGAACTCAAACCATCCCAGAAAAATTAGTGGCAAACAGACAACTTACAGAGTAATAATAATCTGATTCACTTTCATAAGAGATTATAATAAACTGTACTCTAGGCCTTCATCTAAAACAGCTTAAACTTTTGCAATCAAATTATCATTGACAAGGGGACTAGAGCCTCAATGATCAAATGGTCAAGAGTTTGGTCATTGTAGCCCCAAATTTCCTCATTAAATTAATTTAAGCACAAGGTATAGAGGATCTATGCTCCATTATGCAGTTTAAGCCCTAAGGATTTCTTGCATATAGACAAATGTTAGAAAATTGAAAAAACAACAGTAAGCTTTCACCTAACATAAACTTTAGGGATGAAATGGTCATTGACACCTATTATTAACAAATAATGACAACAGTAATCAGATTTGCATTCTTTTAAAAAATGGATATATTTACACTTCTTTCATTATAAAGAGCATCTGATCCATGCATGATTTTAAATGATCAATGTGTCCTTGAAGATCAAGTTTTATTACAATCACCTAACAATCTATGCTTTTATACTTATAGGCTACAATAAATGAAATGAATGAGCAGCATAGAATCACTGCACCAACCACTTTGCAGAATATTTTTAAAATTTTTTTTTAATTATAGTTTAGTACTAAAACTTACCAGCCTGCGGAATAAGTAAGTCCATGTAAGATAATGCACTGCATCTTGTTTGTGGCAAATTGTTCGAGAAACAATTTCTGCATTCATGTGATCATGCAAATGCTCCTTCAGACTGCTCTCAACAGGAAAAGGCTCATACAAGAACTGCAACAAGATATAGAAAAGTAATTCCAGATCCCAGGCCACACAAATGAAAACAACTAGACAAGTATAATTAAAAATACAATTTTGACCTTTTTATAGAAGCTCTTCTTGGGTTCATGAACAAGAATGACTGCTTTCCCATGTTGGTCAAACTGAGGACGTCCAGCACGACCCATCATTTGCAAGATATCAGTTATTGGAAAATCAACGTACCTCTTTGCCTTTCCATCATAGTATTCAGTTCCCTGCAAAAAAAAAAAAAAAGAAACAAAGCTACATTGAAGTGACATAATAAATTCAGAGAGGAGACAGTAACATATGGTGGTCTAATGCTCACATCAAATGCTAGAGTACCAAATATAATAAAATTAATTTTATTTAATACAAAGGGTATGATATGTACATCATATAAACAATAAAGAAGTAAAGAATTAAGAGAAAACCAATACTTGTTTTCATGGTGATAGAATGTTGAGGAAATCAAATAACATGACTACTAGTGGAATTTCATAACAACTTTTTACATGAATATATATTAAAATTAGACAAAAAAATAAGAATGAAAAAAACTAGTAAAAATCCCAAGACAAAAATTTTGATTTTAGCCTTTGCTTAAAAATTGAGCGTGAGAGTAATATAATCCAGGATATTGGTGAACATTAATACGTAATAAAAATATGGAGTTTGAGCTCCCTACTTGGAGAATATTGGATGAGTTTGGAAAGGTTTCAAACGAATAAGGTGACAACAAACATTATAAGGACCCAGAAGAAGCAATCCCGACCTAACCAAATATGAAATCTACCTCATCCAAAAAACAAAAAAAAAAATCTCCTATTTCTCAAACTTGTTGGAGAAACAACATATCACCAATGTAGATAAAGAAGCATGCTACAAATCTCAAATATATTTTGTCCCACAAGAAAGAAAAAGAAATTCTAGTACAGCTAATCACCTTGATAATCACTAGATGAGCTGGAAGATTCACACCCCAAGCCAATGTGCTTGTGCAAACCAATACCTGCATTGAGATTTTAAAATACCCAATCAGTCAAGATAGACAAAAAATGGATGTGTTTTCAATGTCAGATTGCTCAAAGATAGTGTCAATTTATAGGTTATGAGTATATGCCTGAATCTTGTTATTCGCAAATAGTTCCTCAACTAGTGATCTGTCCCTGTCATTCAGGCCTGCATGATGTAATCCGATGCCAAATTGTAAAGTATGCCTCAGGTTTTGATCAGAGACTTGAGACAGAACCATTTGCAGTTCTTCTTCTGGTATATTGAGGAACTGTATTGGATGTTCATCTGAAGCAGCAAACTATATTCAAAGAGAGAAAAAAAAATGAGTTCTATTGTAATGGGAAAATAATGGTTCTCAGAAAGAGTTTAAATCTTTACCTGGATTAGGTCCAATGCAGTAAGTCTTGTCTGCCGTCGGGATGAGACAAATATCAGAACTGGCTTTGTTGGTGAATGTGTGCATATTGCAGCATATGCTGGTTTATTCATAGTGCTCATCCTTGGGCAGTAGTACTTTCCAGGATATCCCTAGAAGAAGACCAACCAACAAGTTATGGTGACATATTTGCAACATTGTCCTCCACTTCCAACAAGAAGTAACAGTCATGAACAAAAAAATTGAAGTTGACTAAACCATATATTTGAGAGGTAATCCAATTTTTTATTTTCTGGCCGAAGAGAGTTAATCCGATTTTACATAAAGAAAAAACTGAATTTTAATAGCATAATCTGGCCAAAAAAAAGATTATTTAATAGCATAAGCATTAAGCAATCACAAGCAACAAGTGCAATTTAGGTAATCATATACCTTCATATACACTGTCCACTACTGTTTCCTGCTGGAATGTTAAGTCTATGGGTATTAGTCAATAAGTTCGTATGTGTCTGTATGAGTGTGTATATGTGTATGAATGTGTCTGCGTGCGCATGAATATAACCACTTAAGATTATGGTCACTTATATCAGCTAAATGCTTTATCGTAAAGAGAATTCAAAATATGCATACAAAACAGGAAATTTTATGGAGAAAGATCTATCACAATAGGATAGAGAGTACAAGGCAATCTAGTTGTACAGAGTCTACAACTGGAGCACGGAGGTAATCTAACAGCACTCTCACTCAAATGAAAAATTGAAGAGGGTTCTTGGCAGGGAAAAGGTAAGAAATGGAGGGGTGGAATAGGTATTTGAACACAACATAAGTTGAAGTACATTCATAGTTTTCAAAACTCCTTTTTCAACCCTTCATTTTACTCCTACTAAGCACACATGTAATATGATGAACACAATTATCAAACACTAGAAAAATAACATGCACATGCAAAGCCATAAACTATGAAAAACCATAACAACTTGCCTGAATATGAACTTCCAGAGGTACAGGCCTTACACTAGGCTTGAAATTGAAGAGCCCGATCTCCTCAACACCCAACCAATCAGCCAAATCACTACATTTGACCCCATAAAAAAATTAATTGATCAAAAAAACTTCCTGATCAAAACTTTCTTGTGATGGGGATTGATTCATTTAGAAGATCCAAAATTAATCTCACACCAAATCATTTGCATAGAAAGCTTGCGTTGCCCAAATCATGCTCATATGATCATAAACTAATCTAAGAACTTCTTTATACTACATTGAAGTACAAAAAACCGAGTATAATGAACCTTTCAAACAAAAGAAAATATGAGTAGATTAATAAACTAGTGTTAGAGTGCAAGAATTTAATCTAACTAATTTCAAGAAGGAGTAAATGAAGAGTGTAAGAGTGTGTTGTGACCTCAACTAGCGTCAATAAAATCCATAGACAGACAGACATGCATATAGAATTTAAGACTCGGGAAATGGGCAGGTGAATTGGAATGGGGATTTGCTAATGATACATATTCGAAATCAAGCATACCCTGCATTAGCTAGAGCAGTAGAAAGACCTACAAACCGTACAGCACGCTCTGTTTGTGATGATATGTATCTCATCCTTGAAACAATAACCTACAAACAGAAAATTCCTTAGTTGAATCACAAGGCATATATATAAGTGAGTGTGAGGGTGTGTGTGTGTATATACATATAATATAAAAAAGAACTAAAATATTAGAAATTATTTCTATTCTATTTGTTAAAATATAGGGTTAAAGCAAAATTATGATTGGCAATTATAAATTTTAGTACAAGGCATGATAGGCTTGAGTTGTCCACACTTAAGGCCCAAATGGCTTTTGTTGGACCAAAAATGTGAGAAATCTATGATTAAATTACTCATGGTTCTTTAATTTACTAGAAGTGGCACAAGCCAAAGGGGGCCATACGACCACTGGTAGTAAGTTACATTGCCACAGAAGTTCATAAGAATATACCTCAAGGATCGGTCCTCGATCAGCCCCCAGTAAGTGAATTTCATCCAATATCACAAGTCCAACCTGTTGATCAGTTCCAGCAAAGTCCAATTGTGAAGTAGATAGCATGAATATTGGAATAAGTGAATATTTAACATGGAATAGCATACATATACCAACAAAAATACTGAAAACATGTTAGAGAATGCACCTTTGTGACATAGCTTCGACTATGCCAATTACGACTGATACCATCCCACTTTTCAGGAGTAGAAATTATTATATTCGCTGACAAAAGGGCCATCAAATCTGGAGTGTAGTCTCCAGTCATTTCAACCTGATACAAGCACAGTATCATGACCACCAATGGCATTTGCTTAAGTAACATAAATGTTTTATGTTTTGATTAGAACAGAATAATACCATTTTCTTCCCTAGCTGAGAGACAAGACGTTTTTGCCAATCATTCATTCTTTCCCTAACAATAGCCTTCAGAGGCGCTATATAAATAACCTGTATATTTTGACAGCAATTAAGTTATATACTTCATAAGATAAAGTACAAATCAAATAAGTTACGTCATAGCATGTGATTTGTCAGTAATAATGCATAACAACAAAGTTAAACACAATGTAACATGGATTGAAATTAACTCAAAGCAAGCCCATCAAACAGATATTGCTAGGGTAGAAATGCTCCAAACAGAAACAACAATGATAGAAATACACCCATTACCACAGAAGTAGTAGATAAAACAGAAAGCAAATGGGAGGAAAAAAAAAAGGACAGCTAGCATTGAAGAGGCTAGTATTCACTAGGATGCTCTAACCAAATTCTTCACACCCTCCCGCTGACTTCAGTCTTCAGGTGCTCCTATTCTACCTTCAGTAGACTACTTTCTGAAAATCATTACAACTTAGACGAAGAGGACTAATGATGCCTACTGAACTAGAAGATGATAATAGTTAAATGCAGATACACTTGATTATTTTCTAAGATCACGGTGGACCAAAAAGGGTATCATCTTTTTTTATTATCCTTCTTCCACTACAAGCTTTTATTTTTGCTGCATATATAAATTCTTCTATCGTAATAATAACAATAATAATAACAAAAACAACGATAAAAGTACAGCAGTAGTACTGGACTATGCATTCTTCATTCACATGGTCACAGCAGTACAGCAGGATATTAATATGCTCTCAATCTCCATCTTACAAAGTGCAATCAACATGATTTCTTTCAAATAAAACACCAACATCCCTTGTTTTGTAGTTGTTTACATGTAATTCAATTATTTTGAATCTACATGCTCTCAAGGTGTAATAACGGATTTAAGGGCAAACCTTCATATCAGGCTGAGTGTTGAAGAGACGAAACATGGCAAGCTCAGCAGATATAGTTTTTCCACTTCCAGTTGGAGCTCCCAACAGAACATTATTGTCTGTGTGATACAAGGCATGAAATGTCTGCCAAGTCCAGTGACGGTGTTACAGACACAGTCACAGACACAGTTGCCATAAGCTGCTTATATATGCAGAATTTATCACACAATCTAACAAATCTTGTAGTAAAGCAATTGAACCAAACCTGTGTTTGTATAGGATTGAAATGTGAAAATTTATATAAAGTTTCATAAGCACTGTTTCCAAGGGAAGTCACAGCGAGAGGTTTTAAATCAAGGAGTTCTGTATGAGCAGTATGAGCCTGAAAAATGTATAGTTTATTTGTAAGGGAAAAGCTTTGAGGGACATGAGGCAGCTATCATAAAATTGTGCCCAAAAAAGAAAATAGACGTTAAGTACCTCTGGCAGTGCTAGATTATGAAAAGATATAGTATAAAATGCCTCTGAATTCAACCAAGAATCAGAAATGGCATGAATGTAGTATTGTGGTGGATGAGGTTCAAATATAGGCACTGTGAAGGAAAGCTTGTGCGGTTCTCCTCTAGCCATCCGCTTTGTCAAGGTGAAGAGTTCTGAGTGGTAGATGTGATCATTGTCGGAATCCTGCTTATAATAGTTGATCATGCACCCAATTCAGAGTTAGCAAGTACCAAAACATCAACTAATTCAAAATCTAGTTACATCAACGGAAGTTTCAATAGAAAGACAGGCCTATGACAAAATGACATTGACAGAAAACAAAACAAACCTGCGAAATGTCAGTTATGCATTTGGCATTTGCACATGCAAAATATAAATACTTTAGGTTGCAGGCAGGGTAAAAAGAAAATACCACTTGGACATAGCTAAGACATTTGAGCTACTTTTGAAGTATAAAAATTAAGGAAATTTAAAAATTTCTAAACATCCAAAAAACTAATGTTTAAACGAAAAATACTAGAATATACAAGTCGAGCGCAACTACCGGTGAATTTCCTGTATTTTTTAAAGTTGTCTACAATCTACATCAGACAAAACAGAGTTCTTTGTAATAGAGATGGGAAAAATATGTTTTCTCTGTATATCAGAATTTTGTAAAAGAATAAGATTTTTTAGTGATTTGGTAATCCAGTATATAAAATAATAAAAATGTACAAACCAGATTGAAGTCAGAACGATGTATCAAACATTAATTTCATAATCTGATCTGAAAGAAAATCATCTACTAATAACTAATGCTTACTATAGTTTTCCAATATTGATGCCTCTATTCTGTGTTTATTGTGTGAAAAATATGTATTAGCACACTACAGGTCCAATATCTTTAAGAACTTTCTGAATCCTCATATTTGTAATTACTATAGGGTACTCCATATCGATGCTTCATAGCCAAACAGTATTTTTCACGATAATCTAGCAATTTATTAACATGATTGATCTCACAAAAACCTAACAAGGAATTTTTCTGAAGGCATCACCTCTACCAGAATCCACCAACGTTGAGCAGTACCATGAAATCGATCTTTCCAAATAAAATCAGGTGTTATGACCAAATCAATCTGTCAACAAAAATTTACTTTAGTAAATTGGATATCTAGGCTCCATTTGGGTAAAAAGAAATTTCACTCTTAAATTATTTGTTTAATTAACATTTATCACTTGGTTACCTTCAACACAGTTCTGGTTATTGGACTCACGGTTGCTGATAACTGGATTGATGGAAAATATCCCAGGTGTTGCTTAATCAACTACAAAAAGTTGAGAGAAAGAAAAGAAAATGTTTCTTGAGCATCTGACACCAACTACTAAGGAAAACGTTAAATATTATATTACTAATAGGTACATACCTTTCCTCCAGGTGCATAACGAATTAACGCCCCGATGTCTTTTTCTTCCATCTCGTAAAGGCGATCTAAGTCAGTGCCACGGTCTTCAAGCTTCCGCAATATCTAGACCAACCAAGAAAGATGATCATGCACTAAAATATAGCTGGACAATAAAGCAAAAATAAAAAAATCTGTACGAACTTCTGCAGAGAGGTCCTTGTCAAATTGTCTAAGGGGATGTTGATGTGGCCAGATCTGTCGATCCACAGCTTTGCAATATTCCAACATAAACAAAGTCATCTCACACCAGCCTCGTCGTAAACAAATCTCAAATAAAGCCCGCATTATACGAGCCAAGCTTGCACTTATGTATGCAGCATCAGATACCAATGAAAAAGCATCTAAAGAGCCTCGAGATATGTATAACTGTAACACACATAAACATTATAATTCACAAGTGTTTTTGGTATATAACCAAGCAAACAGGATCAATAGGTTGCAGGAAATGGTGACCTGAATCAATATAGAAATCTTTCCATGTTTATTGGACGGACCACCCTTAATTTCTAATGGGCATGAAGAGCGTGCTAACATCTCTAGCTCATTCTGTTCTTCTTCTCGAACAACAATATTCTCAAATTCAGATGAGTGTGCAACCATGTTAATCACCTAAAGCAACAGAAAAAATAAAAATAAGTATCAACGGACCCACAAGATTTTGCATAATACTTTTAATCAAGTCCAGATAAAAGTTTTCAACAACAAACTGAGCCAACTAGAAAAATGAAGAACTGTCAATTATCACATCTTTCCCAATTTTAAGAAACTATGAGTGCGCTTAAGCGAGAAAGGATTGTCTCCAAAATACTATTACACTAAATATGGGCACCTGGCTGAGAGCTAAAGATTTTTCTGCAATAAATCAAAATCAATAACCTCACTATCATTCATGTGACGTCTCAACATTTCATTGTATGTTTCAACACTGGAATACTGAATGTAAAAGTGGCTGGCAATGCGACCAAGCTCAGTACAGTAAAAATTCCCGCTTTTCTCATCAAACCGCATCATTTTTGCTTTATCAAGTGCACGTGCAGCCTCAATCACAAAAGATCTTTGTTTAGAACTCAAAGAAGGATCCGCCATAACCTAAATAAAAAAAAAAAAAATCCAGAGCAAAAAGATGTTACATCAAACACTAAACATTCAGGAAAAGCCCTCTGAAAATACATATAGATAGGTATTATTCATTTTTAATTTTTTTTTTATAGGTATTGTTCCATTTTTAAAAAAAAAAAAAAAAGTAATCAAATNTTTTAAAAAAAAAAAAAAAAAGTAATCAAATAAGATTTTAAAAGATTAGGAACAACCCAAAGTAAGGCCTTGTCTCCATTTCACTTCACTTACATACCAAGTTAAAATCCTAATCTACTCTCTAAGTTCTAACTTTAACAAAATATCCCCAGAAAATCACAATTTATAATCATATGGAAGAACTAATTCACTAAAGGTGATATAAGTAGTTGTATTAATCTAGTCATTATAGTAAATAGGGAAAATTATTCTACCAACAAATTGATCAATAGGGAAAAGTAACCCAGGTAACTAAAAACCAGAAATGGGACAAGGACTTAAGAGGTCAGGATTTTAAGCATTGTCAACATTAGAAGAGACCAATGTACATAAAAAGATTATCCTTTACAAAGTAAGAAATTGTACATTAGAGGAAAGAGGAAAATTACAAGGGAAGCAAACAAAACGATAACAGTTACCTCATCCCATCCAATACCATATGCCAAAGGATTCATTCTCATCCTTATGAAAAGATATGTATAGCCAAGCCAAGCACAAGCTTCCTTAACATTAGTCACAGTGCCCAGAGCCACCTCTGCATTTAAATTATCTTTCAAGGAGCTAACAAACTGCAAATAATGAAATAAGTCACTAAGTAAATAGAGCCAAATCCATTTATAACATCTTGAGAATATTTATTTTGGGATAAAAACATCTTGTGCATTATCCAACATGCTGCAAGCTATAGTCAAAGAACACTCGAGCATTGACTGCCTTGCCCTCATCCTTGACAGTACCTGACTTTCTATAGGCAATTGACTGGTCAGCAGGCGGAGATAATATGCTAGCTTGTCGTGAGATGTAATTATGATGCCTTCACCACTTTTGTCAAACTGAGGCCTCCCAGCCCGTCCAAATATCTAGAGAAAAAATGTAATACAAATAGCATTTTAACCATTAATAAAGCTAGTCTACGAGAGACAAAAAAAAAAGCTTCAACTGTACTTTACAGAGGAAATTCAAGGTCCTACCTGCATAACATCAAGCATACCCAAGTCCCGCCACCCACCAGCTTTGGGATCATACAATTGTGTACCCTGGAAAATGACACCATTCAGATGAAATTTCAATAGGAATATAAATCAAGACAGCTAAGAATCTAAGAGCACATAATACTAAAATTGAGCTGCTACTTATAAAATGGAAAAGCAAAAAGCCATTATTTATATAGTGGTTTCCTAATTCTGTGCTACAATTTAAAGAGGTAACACTGGGATTTGGCATTCAAAATTGATCTCATTGATACAAACGCCCACAGAATTGTATAAACCTATGAAGTTAATTTGTACAAACCTTAATGACAACAGTGTGAGCAGGTAGATTGACTCCCCAGGCCAAAGTTGCCGTACAAACAAGTACCTAAAAGTAAAAAATTGCATAGTTCTATAAACTGCAGGAGGACACTGAAAGTCAAGGCTGAAGAAGCTACAGAGGGATAAGATCTACCTTCAGAAGTCCATCAGAGAAAAGCCGCTCAGTCAGTCCTCTATCAGAACGTAACATCCCAGCATGATGCACACCCATGCCATATTCAAAAAGTTCAACAAGATCTTTGTTTCTGGATTTAATAACTTCTTTCTGGAATGCATTAGATGAATAACCTATAAGAAGATAAAAAAGATACCACAAGAAGAACCAGAAGAATGAAGAAGATATTCTTAATCACCTTCATGAAGGAATATTGTGGATGTTCATTATTCCTAAAGAGTTCCAGGTCATCATACTTTCGAGCAAGCTCAACCTATTGAACAGGCCATATAAATGATGATACTTAACCATGGCTCAGACTACTCATTCTGTTAGCAATTAGCATGTAGAGATATAGACCCAGAAAGAATATACATTCAAAGAAACTTCTGCATAAAAGTGAAAATTTACAAAAGTAACTAGCAAAGCCACAAAGGTTACATGCTTATTGACATTACAAGTAAAAGGTAAGAAACAAAATGAAATAATTTAGGAAGGCCCTTAAAAGGGCTTTCTTGTGCAATAAATATGCATACAATGCTCCAGAACACAGGCAAAACAAAAAACTTCAAAGCAGATAAAGAAACTCCACAAAAAAAGTTCAAACTCACAAACCAGTTTCTCAGCAGTTTTTGCAGTGTCTTTCCGTGAATGGACAAATACCATTGCCTGGTGACCTTGCCTAATAGAATCAACAACCTGGCTCAAAAAATAGTGCCAAACAAAGCAAATTAATCACCACGGCAAGAATTGGTATGTTTAGAACTGAAGAGAGATGAAAGAGACCTTCTTATAGCATATCTCGTTCAACAACTCAGTACGAGCTGCAAAGTTTGGTTCACTAATTCCAATATACTGTTGTGCAAGAGGTACAGGACGATAACTAGAATCAAAGAAAAAAAGTCCTGTTTCTGGATTCACTCTCAGAAATTGTGCAACCTGGTGGACAGCAAACAATCATAACTCTTAGACACTTGGGCACTCAGCATGAAGAAATCAATAGAAGGAATAATTATGAGTACATATTATTTGAACCAAACACCTCTAGGTAATTAGGAAGAGTTGCAGAAAGGCCCACAATACGTATCATTGTCTGAGTTGACTCCACCTGATTTTTTAAAAGCAGAAAAGATTAGGAAACACTTGTTCAACCCAATGTCAACTATGACTATAGTTCCATCACCATGTAATGGGACCAGCAGCACAACTGCATGGACTAGTGTATAGTCAATATAGAGAAAAAAACAAATGCATAGTCTGTCAGATATCATCAAAACATTACAGAAATAGACAATGCATAAATAAGGCTTTATAGCATGTTTCAATCAATGCAACTATAGCATATGATAAAGGAAAACTTAAGCAGTATCCTTTGACACTTTCCCACTTCTACTTGCATTCAGAACTATGGCAATTACAGTATGCATAATGTGCTTTTGCGAGGGAAACGTTTCTATGGCAATTACACTTTCCCCCTTTGAGATTGTTGTAGATTTTTTGCTTTTGGAAGTTTTTTTTCCGTTCAAAAAAGAGTTTCATAAGAAGCATTGTGAGAAAAAAGCAATTATGTTTTGCAAAATCATTTTTTTTTCAATATTATTGTTTTTGACATGTTTAGAAAAAAGCTCTTTTACTGCTAAAATACCAAAATGAAAATTCAAGGTATAATAAAAAGCAAGAGGTTATTAAGAGGGTAAATAGAAAAGGTAGGCCAAAAACTGATTATAAGTGAGGTACTTTTGTCTTCAAAAACATAATTTTCAGCTTCTCTTCCAAGGAAAAGCTTCAATTTTTTGTTTCCTTATCACAGCAGAAAAACTGCTTTGGAGCAGAAGTTTGGCCAAACACCTATTTTTTAAAATATTAATACCTTTTTGAGAAAATAAAAACAGCACCTTTCAAAATAGTAGCTAGGCCAAGCAGCCATTATTAGCTTTAATAAAACTCATTAGGATGTAAGAAAATCATTAATCACAAAGACTTTACCTGTCGTAGAGTCCTAGCAACTAGAGCCTCTATTACTGGACCTCTATCATCATTGAGTAGATGCACTTCATCAATTATTAAAAGCTTCACGAGCATTGAGAGTGACATGTCACTGCTTTTACGAGTAATAACATCCCATTTTTCAGGTGTTGTCACTATCATCTGACACAAATGAGGGGGAAAAAACCTTAGTTTCCATTCTTAAAGTGAACCTAACCCTGCAGTTTTGAAAATAGGAAACCTGAGTTTCTTCAAGTTCATTTTTTGATAGCTGCATATCTCCAGTAAGCTCTCTAACAATCATATTCAAAGGAGCTAACCGCTGGCTGAATGTCCTTGTCACTTCTGCAGCTAAAGCCTATAAATGACAAGAATGTTACCAACGAAAACACAACAGTTTCAGGGAGCAGAAGGAAAAACTGAATAGAAACACAGAGAAAACAGCAAGGCTTCCCAATACCTTCATTGGAGCAACATAAACTATTTTAAACTCATCTTTGTGCAAGTATCCCTCCCTGAAATGCTGTCCAATCTGCATACATGTCCTTAGTTTATAGTGAGAAAGAAAGAGGGAGTACATAACTGGACGATAAAACATCCACATAATAGAGCTACTTAAAGAATAAAGCACAACATAGACATGAACATCGTGAATACAATAATAATCTCTAACTGCAATACATATCTAACAATAGAATTCCATGAAAATACCCTTTAAGTGGGAAATGGGAATGGGTATCCAAAGCCTGAATCCATGGACCATACTTCATAAGAAAAGACCTTTTACTCTTTTAGTTTAAAAACAAGTGTTAAAAAGAAAAAAAGAAAGAGAACAATAAACAAAAGAAAAACCAAGACTCTTTAGTCTTTACCTTGAAAGAGCTTTCCAATACTATGTAGATCCCTAAAGGTTATCCCCTTAAAAAACCCATCAACTGAAACACACAAGGATACCATACAAATAAAGACTAGACTTGAATACAATTCCTTATATCGTTAGCACCAGATTCTCTGGTAAAAACATGACATATGAAGAAAACTTTTCAAAGATCCAACATGGAACGCTGAGTTGTAAAAGAACTAACTATTTATTATATGTTAATTGGTATCAAAATAGGGAAAAATAAACATAAAAACTGCACGAGTTTCTTTACTAAAAGCAGTTTTATCTCAAAAAAATATGTAAATAAAGAAACTTCTGACATTATTATAGTTTCTCATTTAATATACAGCTATTACTTTATTAGATTAAAGGATTAATAATACTTACTAAGTTTTTGGTGAAGTATCAGCTTCTGCATCATATATTTTTTTAGTAGAGAATGACTAACAGAGGGGTTTCATCTTCAAGTTTACTTTAAGGAAACTATTATTATACATTCATAATTCCATATGCTTATAAATTTTGCATTAGAAAACATAATGCCTAGTTTCTTCCTCTTTCTTTCCTTCACCAAGGACTTCTACTTTCCAGTTACAACTCATTTCCAAACCTCTTAGCATATCATATTTTTTCATTTACCTGTTATTTAATAACACTCAGAATGATCTGAAATTACATCTGCAGGTCTTAACTAAACCTGCCAGCTTTCATCAGATTGGGTGCTTTGCTAACAATTAATCAAAATTTCAGGATGACTTTATCAATATAGTTAAGAGTAACCTAGACTTCTTGCCCAATAAACCTGACCTCAACTATTGAATATATTGTAATGGGCATACTATAGTCCATACTTAAAAAAGAAGAGAACAAGAAAGAGAGTGAAAGACCTAACGTTACCGGACAGAAGCCCATTGTGAAGGAAACCGGAGAGAGGAGAAAGAAAAAGAATGATGAGCGGGGCATGGCAGGACAGAATGAGGACAGCAAGGCACAACGGTTTTCTGACATAAGTGTGTGAGAGAGGGAAATGTATTGGCTATGTAGGTATATTTTGCAAGTCTTTTATGGGAGGGAGGTAAGGAAAATTTCAGAATTGGGACAGGGAGGGTGCTGGCCTCCCAAAAACCAGAGTATTTTGTGTTTTCTTTAGGCAGTGAGAATTTTGAGTATTATCCCTTCAGCTTCAGACCTGTCTTATCACTAAAACATAGGATTCTATTATGTTATATCCTGATTAAAACAAGCTATATCTGAGGCTTCTAACCTATTGCAAATGAAAATTTAAGATTAGTCAATAAAGTGATGGGGAAACTAGCCCTTTCAGAGCATTTGTCATTCATCTAAAAGGTTGTAATAGACAATTAGTCATCATAATAAATTCAAGAACATTAGTTGTAAAGAGGAATTGTTTGATGTATACCACGAATTTGAACAGAATGACAGGGTACTAAACAGGATAATGAGTTCAATATTTAACTCCTAATTTTAAAGATGGTGATTAAGGATTATGGAAAAGAGGAAGGGACATGCATGCTACACGGCTGCTCTGAAAGATGTGGCTTTTTCACATGGATGATGTGCAAAACATTGAGTATGCCATTAATGTACATCCCCACTAAGATATAATAAGAGGACAGATCAATTTGAATTTTGAAGCATTAATTTCAGAAGAAAAAAGCTAAATCATACAAAAGTCAAAACCTTCAGAAAAAGAAGTATATATAAAGCAAGAGACTATTCACCTCGTGTAGAATTGAAATCATAGCTATATTAGTTTTGCCAGCTCCTGTTGGAGCACACACCTGTAACCACAAGAAAATCATGTAAGACATACTGAAAGAAATAGTAAAACCCTTGTTTTCTATTGTAATACAGTAATAGTGATCCACTTATACAGTTGATAATTATCTTTGGTAGTCTGTTATTCATCTCCTGCAAACTTAACAATAGAGGAAAGATCACTCACTAGTATATTCTCATTAGTGCCATAAACAGTCTGAAATATCCTGCTTTGAATACGATTTAGCGATTTGTAGCCCCTGAAAGCAGCTTGAGCAAAGTCATCCAGCTCCCAAATCTCAATCTAAAAACACATAATCATGATAGAAATTAAGTAATTACCTTGATCAACAAAGCCACAATTTCAAAACCCTTGTCAGGATAGGGGAAAGAGTAGTTACAAAACTTGCTATGTCAGTTACCAACGCTAGTAAACATGCAAAATGTGGCTTTTAGACATGTTATCAGCTTGTAATAATTAAGGCACAAGTTTCAACGAAAATCATTCATTAATCACAACAAAAACTTCAACATATATTGATAACAGCCCCATCTCTCATTTGATATGTTCATCAAGCATTTACAGAGAGCAGCTAAAACTCTAATTCTTGCATGAAAGATTTTATAGTTTCACACAATAAGTTATACATATACCAGCTTTTCTCCAGGTTTCATTGGTGCCGTTGGTTTTGGGGGGATAATGACCTCCTCGTACCCCTTAAAATGCTTCCTAACAGTTCCTTGAGGAAGGGCAGTAACAGCTATTGTCTGATTCTTATCACCAGAACCAATCATATCATCAATTAGACTTTTCCTCTCACTCGCTTTAAGTAAAGATGAAAAGTCTGCTACAGACAAGTCACCGTCGTAATCTATTCCCCGTCTATTTCGCTTTTCCTCCTTGCGTCGAAGTTTGTCGATTTGCTTTTCTGACTCAGTTTGAACAGTTACCTGAAAAAGAAAATATGAGTTCATGTGAGAGCACGTGCAACTATATATAAGTTGTAAAAGTAAATATGATCATAATTAACATGCTTAACACCTGAGTGCCATAACTGGGCATTCGCGACTGAGCATTTGAAGCATTTTTGTCAGATTTCAGTACTAATAAGCCATGATGGATGGCATCAACAATCTCCTTTCGATGCTGAAATTGGTCACAAAGTCAACTATGATTAAGATAAAAATCCCACAATAACTTGAGTATCAATATCATCAGGGTATCAAACAGACAACAAATATGCCTCTTGTCTTGAAGTGAAGATCCTCCAATAAGCATTTAAAGTATTGATGTAAATTTCAAATGCGAAACATGAAGCTATTTTACCATTTTTTTATGGGGAAAAAACATACTATATTTAAATTTTCAAATCTTCTAGAATATAAACAACCATTGCTTGTATATAAGTGGAGTTTAGATAGAATCACCGACAATTTTGTTTTGTTAAATATGGAAATAAATTATTCAATTATATGCTCACCAATATAAGGTCTTGCACTGTTTCAAATGCACTATCTCCAACAAGATCCAACAAATCTCCAGCTATCTTCACACAGGCAAAAAAAATAGTTTAAGAGCTTCTGTGATTTATAGACATGTAAAAGAAGATTAGTTTCAAGCAATACCTCTTCAAACAGGAAAAAAAAATTAAGAGCTGCTGTGATTTATTGACATGAAAAAGAAGATTAATCTCAAGCAATACCTCTTCTCCAGGCTTTTCTGAATCAAGAACCCTACAAATGGTCATTGCTAGTTCATCTCGGGACAGCTGCAAGACACTATTTCTAACTATCTTATCACATGCATCTCTTAACCAACTCAAGTTAAACTTTGCCCCATCAATAACAGAATGGTCTGTTGAGTTGGTATGACCATAAAGTCCTTCTTGAAAAGCTAAAGGAGCAGTGCTTTCGTAATCCATCATATCCTCACTGTCCAAAGTCACATCCACCAAGAACCGAGCTGGTGCTTCAAAATTAAAATCAGCTCCAAATTCTAAATCCTCACTAGCATCATGATTTCCTTCAACGCTTTTATTGCTAGGCTGCAATTTATGTAGTGTCCGTGCTAGCGAAGCAACTTGCCTCAAATTCGCATCAGAAACTGTTTGACCCAGGATTTTTCGCAATTCTAACCTGCACACAAATGTCAAAGACGGAATGTTAAAGTTCATGAACATCGGTTCCATACGCTTCAGACTCAAGGCTGATATAATAACTGATAAAAAAAATTCAAATTTCTGCAGTTTGTAAGATTCACATATCGGTATACATTTAGACCATGTTTGTAATAAAACAAAGTATTCAAATACCCTTAACTATTTGATTTTTCTTTGGATGGAAAAAGAAACTTTGTTAGAAACAACAAAGGATACATCATACATGGATGGAAGACAAGATATCCTCCTAAATCCTAATAAAGGGTACCAAAGACAGCTAAACAATTATTTTGTTCTTGTAGTATACTATTTTACAATTTCAAACAATACTCTCACATTATTTTGTAATGAATTAAATGGTTACCTAGAAAAATTTGAGGTCTCCATCCTCTATTTTGCATTGATAATGCACTTAAGTTCAGAAACTGTTCAACTAGGCGATAGCAAAGCATAGAAAACAACAAAGAGTTCACAAAACGACCAAAGTAAACACTAACGGACTTCTTTTGGCACTTTGTTTCAAAACTCTGGCAGCCAATACTTACTTTTTATCAGAAATAACTCTATACATGTCATCCTCTTCTATCTGATGGCCAAAGAGACGGTAAATGGTCAATACCACCTCGTGGAACTCCTCAGAGGACGTTTCTCCATCAATCAACTCCACCACCGCTGCTATAAAATGTTTATACGCTTGCCGCACTTCTGATGAAGCTGCTTCTCCAATCCATTACACATAAATATGTTATAGTTTGATACACAGTTTCAGCATGAATTGAAGTATTGAACAAATAAGTTGATCGGTAAAAACTGCAGAATACCTTCTTCCCACTGATGAACAATCTTCCGTGCGAGCACCGATTCATCAAGCGACCTTGCAGAGCTATGTTATGCATATTAAAATCCAAATTCAATTAGCATTTCCTTACACAATGATAATTGAAGCATGCAAATTACTTAAACACTAGACTGACGAAAGCTAATCACAGTACGTAAACCAGTAATACTTAAACGACCATATTCGGTTGCCATGAAACTCGTAGAACTCAAACTTCGCCATATATAGATAACAAACAAATCGCATTCTGTGACGAATTGCAATAGAAATTCTAAATGCTCTTAGCTTCCCGCACATATTTCCTAAGCAACCGAACAGAACAGAACAGAAATGAGAGAATGATCGAGAAAATAGTTGAGTGAGAGTAATTACTTGCGAGGCTTTCGATTTTGGAGAATGTTTTTGCGCTGAAGATACGCCTGATCGATATCGAACGGGCCTCTGAGAGAGTTTGTAAGCCGAGGAATCTGAATCAACATTGTTGAGAGGTAGCTCACAGTTCCTTAATCCCTAGGAAGGCTTGAAGATACAAGAACACAAAGCCGATGAAAGAAAATCGGTGACACTAGCTACCGCCTAGTTAGTTTCCGACGAGTGAGACTCGAAGTTCGGTTTCCGATTTAACTTCATGCTTCTGCTGTGATTGTCGTCGTGGTTATTTCTTGACTTGTTTCTCAAACATTGAGAGACGATTCGTCTTTTTTTGGGGTCCATGAAGACCCGCCAATATTGGATGCGGTAGTTAATGTAATATATTACATAGAGAAGACGTTTCGGCCCAGGCCCAAATTACCAAGCTTTAGCTGTTGACAGCCTGTCATATTGTAACTGAAAAGGTCCAATAAGTGTGGGTCATGAATATTGGCCAATAAAATTGAAGCCCATTATCTTGGAGCCTATAAAAAAAAATGTCAACCAGCCTTTTATTATATGGACCAAAAGAATCAAAGGTTATATTATTCTGACAAATTTAAAATCAAAGTTTATAGTCCATATTTCATTGGATTATGCTATAAAAAACTTTGAGCAATTGAGATTTTCTTTTGCTTTTGGCACAAATTTCAAAAATAATGTCTTAAAATTTTAAAAAGAATAAAAAGAAAAAATAAGAGAGAGGTGAGAGATAAAGAGAAAAAACTCAATAGCTCAAACTATTGAGTTTTTGTAGCATTATCCTTCTTCATTTCAATTTGTTGATACTTTAGTCGACGAAAATGATGACTCATTTTGAGACATTATTTTTTTGAAAAAGTCATTTTGAAACTTCATATCCTCTAAGTTAACTAGTACGAGGATAGGGTATTTGGTTATTTTGTCATTTATATTCATATTTGTTGATATTTGGTATTTGAAGAATACTCAAAATATTCGATAATTTAGTATTCATTTTTTTTTTTGGCCTGAGATAATTTAGTATTCATACATATACCTTACTAGTTGCTTTGCGTGCCCTAACGGGCACGCAAATATATATGTAAAATAAATAAGGGACTAAATTGTTAACTTAATAAAGAAAGAGAGACCAAATAGTAAATTTTCTCTTATTTTTAATTTTATAGACTATAGTTTTAAACATGGACGACCAGAAAGAGGTGGAGCCATATAATATAAGATATGATATTTGGTATTTCACGACTACTCTAAATATTCGAAATAATGGATATAAGATGATATCCTAATTTAAAAGTTGGATATCTGATACCCAATATTCGTGAATTAAAATAAAATAATTAAAAATATAATAAAATATTTATATTATAGGGTATCGGATACAGGATACCCTAACTATCTTTTCATTTCGGACGAATACCGAATAGTTGAAGCAATATTCATATACACCCGATATTTGATAATTTTTTATTTTTTACTACTCGTATACTATTCAATATCCGGTATCCAACATATATTGAATATTTTTTATGGGCAAAATTCAGACGGATATCCTCGATATCCGCCTAAATTGTCATCCCTAGAGTTAATTGGTAAAATTTTTTAGGCCAAAAACAAAATAGTCAAATTTGAGGAATTTACATTTATACTATTAATTTATGTAACTTATTGTTAAACTTGCTTTATAAAATTGAAATGGGCAGAACTACTTTTGGTATCCTTAAACTATATGGTCAATTTCAATTTTACCTCTAATCTTTTACATTTGAGTCAATTATACCCCACATTCTAATTATGTTAATCAAACTCACTTTCGGAATATTATTTGACCTTGTTTGCCAATGGTTTTAACTTGACAGAGAAAAAACTTGTCAAGATTAATTTGTAACTCCGGTTTTGTTGTATTCGAACATAAAACGAGAAAAAAATGACCAAATTCATGAAACAAGCGTCTCATTTTTAGGTCCATTTCATGCATATTTGTCCTTGTTTGTTAATTACTCCAACTGGATAAAAAAAAAATCATCAAATTTAACTCGTAACTCTAGTTCAATCACATTTGAATTTGAAATGACGGATATATGATCATATTCAATAATTACAGACCAATTATAAGACTTTTAATAAATATTAAGGACCGAAGCAAAACAAAAAATATTAAGGACCAAAATAGAAATCGGGGTAAACACTAGGGATCAAATAGATTTTTACCAAAATTCATCTAATTGCTCAAAACCTTGTATTCTTAATGAATCTATTATCACAATTTTCTCTTTGTGCAGCAGTTTCTTTCCTTCTTTTATTTTTTAGCCAAATTGTGCAGCAACTGGTTAGTCTTATCTCACTCATTCTTACCCTCTCTCTTTCATGTTTCCCTTATGCAATTAACTGCTCATGTGGGGTTCGTTTTTTCTGCTGCATCACTTGGGATATATACATTGTCACCATGTTATTCAACTGAACTCTAATGTATCGGAGAAGAAGGAGATGAGGAAACCATAACATAACAGAGTCGTCGGAACTTTTGTGGATGTCATTATTTCTGGCTAGTACAATTTCTAAGTAACAATGAATTGGATGGGTCCCAATGTAGTAAATATTGCAGCTGAATCATATCCACCCCTGACCCTTCAAAATCTTATCCTTGGCCACAGAATTGCATTACTTTATTAGGCAAACTGTTTTCGCTTTCAATTTTTTGTACTTGGTTGGGTAATTAATATATGTTTCCTTCTAGTTTGGAATAGTAGAATACAATATTATATTCAAATCTTGTTAAAAAGATTTTTCATTTTGATTATAAGACGGTAGATATTGCTAAACATTGAAAAAAATAAGTTAGAGATATTTTGTGATTATATCTATGGGGAGGGGGGAGGAAGATTAGGCAAGCAAAGGAATTTTCTTTTGGACAACCCAATTTGCCTAAAATAGTACTAGACAACCCAATTTATGAAGCCTATGTTTCATTAAAATCAAATATTATATATATATATATATATGAATCTTTCAAAAGATATATTTTGTTAAAGAAAAAATTCACTCTCATTTAGAGATATTCTAATTCAAACAAAAGTTAGACCTTAGTACCTTACAAAACCTAAGAAGAAAAACAAGTTACCAGTATTTTTAAGTTTTTGTATTTATGTTGTGGGGCGGGGTAGGCTTGCTGAGGAATTTTCTTTTGGTTCACTTTTCAAATTTAAGTTAGAAATTAGAATCCTTGAAGGTTATTTGGGAGCTCTTAAAATTTGTTTAAAATTGTCTAAAACAATCCACAAAATATACAATTGTAGACAAAATTTTTGAGAAATTCACACAATGGGAGCTTTAGGAGATGTGTTCGTCTAAAATTTCCATGGCCTCCCTAAATTGCTCCTTTTTGTGGAGTTTAGAGTTTAGAGTTTAGACCATTGCAAAGGCCAAGAAAAAAGGAGAAAAATCTTTCTACTTTCTGTTTCCTCTCCATCCCTTCTCTTTGGATTCCAAAAGCTGTAACACAATATGACAAAAGGAATCGCAAAAGATGCAATAGTGACACACTCTCAGAGGTTAATTAGTTCACTGCTTACTCTCACTCTGTCACACTTTCACGACACCCCGTGCCGTTACACTATTTCCTTCCTTGATATAGGGTAAAGAAACGCAGGGGGGCGTGATAACACTATTATTAAATTAACTAATTACTTTATCATTAATAGCTTAGTCAGAATAGTAAACATTCAAATATTTATAATCAAAATCTTGAGTCAGTAAACTTTAACCAGTATATGTTTTTAGAAAAAATATCCTTGAAAAGCTAATTATTAAAGTTAGAGTATAATTCTTTATCAACTTTAACTCGTTACATTACATTTTTTGTTTTGGTAATGTTACATTACATTTTTTGTTTTGGTAATGTTACATTACATATTTTATAAGAGTCAACCTATTAAGATAAAAAAAATTAATTCTTTGATAAAAATTACTTTGAATTAACTCAATAACTAATTAAATTAATTTAACAATATGTAAATATACAGAAATTAAATAGTGTAAAAATAGAAGGAGATGACACCGATATTGATTCTAATTTGGCCCAAATGACATACTTTGAGTCCCCACTCAGCAAAACAAGAGTTCTGACAAAATAATAATAATAATAATAAAAACAGGAGTTTTTTTTTTCTATATTCAACAAACTTATTTTACATCTCATTCACAAGTAAAAGTTGATGACATTTTCCAAAATAAAATTTGACAAAGTGAATCAAAGTGCTCAATGTTGTTTGCATTTCTAAATAATTTCAAGATATGATTTAATCAAAATAAATAAGAAATTAATTACCAATAAATAAATAATTCGAGACAAACTTGTATTTTACAAGTCAAATAATATTAATAATATCAAATGTATTAATTTTATTGTCATCAAAATAAACTTTTAATTTAAACTATTTAAGACTAAATAGTTCTCTTTATAAAATGCTAGTTAACTCTTTATAAATAGTTCTCTCCAATTCAAAGAGCTATATGAGAAATAAATAATTTATTTCAATGGTATTCATAATATTAATAACATAATCTATATATCTATCTATCTATATATTTATATTTTAGTGTTTTGTTCTACATACTTATCAGCTTCTGGTGAAGAGTAATTAAGACTTTCATCTCTTCACTCGCATTAACAACACAACATGTGTTCTAGAGTTTTATTTTTTAATTACATTTAAATGAATATTATTTGCGCTCAACATCCTCACTCGCACTTCTTCAATTCAAATTTTAAATTTCTGTCTTCTTCTCATCACTCGCATAACACGCCTTCAAATTCCAAAATTTTGTCTCTTGCAACTCTCTCATCTCCTTCTCTCCTCTAAACTATAACACTAAAACCCATTGCCTCTCTCACCATCCTAGTCGTTGTCCATCGTCATCAGAAAGATGTAATGAAAGAGTTTGATGATACCTCTTTAGAAAAGATGATGAAACCCCAATTGTCCATATGTAGGCCAAGGAAGCACATCAAGATTGAAAAAACAACTGAAGATCAAATATATAGATTTGCCTACTTAGCATGTCAATACTCTAACCTAACCATGTTTTTTGATCTGTAATGTGCAATACTAACTATCATTTTAATTTGTAAGGACAATTAGCATAACACTCTAATTTGGTTATCAATTAGCAATACTGTTCAACAAGTAATATTTTGATATGATAATGTTATCAATCTATCCAATATATTTACAGTTTGAAATGATATTAATATTTGTACAATAATATATATTAAGAAGCAAAAACTCATGCAAACACACGAATCTTATGCTAATAAATAACTTATTTCAATGGTTCATAATATTAATAACATAGAAATAAGAGGAAATCAAGCTTTAACAATCAAAACAAAACAAGTATAAAAATTTAAATACCAAAACAGAGCAAAAATGTCATTTTAGTATAAAAAAAATGAAATTTTGAGGAACAAAAAACATTTAAGTGATTAGTTTAGTTTTTTTTTAGATGATTAGTTTAGTTTTACTAGCTACAAATTGCAGGGTACCAAAAAGTACCCACACTACAACCACAAGCCGACATTAAAGTGGGCCACTACCATACCACCACCGTCTACAACTTTTACATAATTTACATCAATCTCCATATGTTCATATTTTGTCTTCATATTCCTCACCACTCTCTCTTCCTTCTTCTACTCTAGTCCCTCTGTCACCACCACCATTATCTCCCTCTTCCTTCTTCTCTTCTTGCTATCTAGCTACCTCTTCAAAACATGGCTGTAACAACTTTAGCTCTCACACTTCTTCTCTTAGCCTTCACAGGCCCTTCAAGTATATAGATCTCCCCATTTCTCCTTATATTTTTGTGTATATATATGTCATCACTTTCACTTTCACTTAAGATCTTACCCTTATAAGTTATATCCTCTGTTTTCTCATATATAGGTGCTAATTGGTGCGTTTGTAAAGATGGAAGTGACACAATCCTTCAGAAAACTTTGGACTATGCTTGTGGAGCCGGTGCTGACTGCAACCCAATCCATCAAACTGGAGCATGTTACAACCCTAACACCGTTAGGGCTCACTGTAACTACGCCGTTAACAGCTATTTCCAACGCAAGGGTCAAGCCCAAGGCTCTTGTGATTTCGCAGGCACAGCCACTGTTGTTACTTCTGACCCCAGTAAGTCACTTTTTTTTTGGGTTATATTTTTTGGGTCTACTAATTTTTCTTTCTCCAAGCACATTGATTATTTTTTCAGTTTAGTTTTCAAACCATTCTCTTACCGATCTGTGCTTGGTATATTTTTATTTTATTCAGGTGTTTCCGGTTGTTCATATCCTTCAAGTGCTAGGTATGTGTTTTGATTTACAGTTCTAAAATCCTTCATCTTTTTTCTCTTCTTTTCTTCTTTTTAAAAAAGCTTGGAATGTGATTCTTCTTCCACCCTTTCAGTGTTTTGCTTTTTCTGTTCTTTTAGTTTGATATGGGTATCTATCCATCTGATCTAGCTCTTTACAGAAAACGGTAATATTTTCCAAGATTTTTCTTTTTTAGTTCACAAAAAGGCTTCTTTTATAGGGGATGGGGTTAGTGTAGGACAGATTGGCTGCACATTCGTTAGTCGCTACTTGATAAGCTTGTAAATGCTAACTAGATAAGTTGATAGCTTTCGCCATTTAAAATGTAATCTTGCGGAGTCACGGAGAGGGAAGAGGAAAAAAACAAATAATAGTAGTCAGACTGGTAATCTTATGTCACCACTCATGTGCATTTCTCACCGTTTTGAGCATACAATAATCTAATAGCTGTAAAAAAAAAAAATCAAGCTCAAATGAAGAGGAAGGTATGATTTCAAAAAGTTGAAACTGGAAAGCGATGGAATTTTTCTACATCCGCATGAAAGGCGTTTTTTTTTNAATGTTAATTTATATAGTTTTGCCCTCCCCAAACCTGACCGTTTGTCCGTGTTCAGTGGCTTAGTGATTTTGTTTTTTTGAACACCGTATATTAAAAAGTTTTTGAGGTTTCCTATATATATAGTATATATATTATTAATTAATAATTATTGATTATTAATGTGGTCCCAAATTCATGAGGAGGAATGACCGGTCTTTCATTTCTCATTTGACCCATACTGTAATTTCATCATTATGTCCGTAACTCGCCGCTCGTTTATTGGTGACTGGTGATTATTTATTAACTCTGGCCGTAAACTTCAACATCACGAAAGATGTTTACAATAAATAAATAATTGATGATTCCATACCATACATACCTTCTTTAGAAAAAGGATGAGTCTCATTCTCATTAGAATTAATATAAAGGCCACCATTATTACAAAATAGACTATGCTTTTTGTGATTGAAACCTCTTCTTATATTCTTCTTCTGTGCTGCTGTTGCATTTTTTTGAGATTGTGAGTGAGAAACCAACCCAAGTGAGACACATATCAGCGTGACGTAAAGAGTATTTATCTTCCCAAATTTTGTCTGAAACTGACTGTTTAATTTTAACCTCACGGACTTGCATAATGTTAGTTTTACACTCTTCTAAACTTGAACGAATTTCAGAGTGGGAAAGAAAAAATATAGGCCTTGTATAAATAAGTTTTTTTTTTTTTTATGTCAATTTACTTTCATCTCTTTATCTCCTGGCTAGCTTTACTAGCATAGAGAAGTCAAATTCTTTATGTTGAGACAGTGATTATGATTTTGAATTTTGGTGAAAAGTGACAAGTAAAGCCAGATAGATAGGCATTTGTTTTCAGATCTGAGCGAGACTTATGAAAAGTCCATATTTTCTTGATATGTGTGTAATATGACTAGTCACTCTTTCTCAGCATCATGTCAGCAGCCGCTGGCTAGGACTATATATAGGGCCCTCTATACTATGGTCTTTATATATGGCCCCTTAAATCTTGAAATGGTACAATAGATTTTAGTTAGATTTGGATTTCTTCAGCTATATCAAAATTCAAATAGGTAATGAAGATTACATAATTAGACATTAAATAATTTGAAAGGTAAGCTTTATTGCTGCAACTGTATCTTTCATGTCATCATTATTAGGACCAGATGAGAAAATTAGTATCATTAGGTACTCGTCCAAGTCAGAAATGATATTTAATCATTTGTTCATATTTTGATTAACAACGTTGCTTTGAAAGTTTACCAACTTTACATATTTATTTTTTTTATTAGTAAGTCCAAAGTTCAAGAATTTTGGGCCTAGCTAATTCTTTTATAAGAGCCTCTGCTTCTTGAGTTGTTTCTAGTAGTTATCAAGTTGTTGCTTAATAAATTTACAGTTTCAGCTCATACATCATCCTCTGCTTCTACGACTCTTCCATAAATAAATAAAATTTATAATGCCATAATAACAAATTAAATACAGTTATGTAACTCTTTTCACATCACTTCCAATTGTAGACTGCCCCTTTCTTTTTTAGTCAATTAACATTTTGGTTCTTAAAAGATTATCAAGTTGACATTTCAATCCTTTAAAGATTAAAATGTATAGTTTAATTTTTGAAAGACCAAAATATTATACTAATTAATCCTTGTACTGTTTTGATCTCTCACTTACTAAAAAGTATATCGTTTTGATCTTTTTCAAAGATTAAATATGTATTTTAATCTTTTAAAGATAGAGTTGTCAGCTAGGAAGCATGGACACTTCATTTTGAGGGCGTGTCGCCGTGTCAGACACGTGTCAGTGTCCGACACCCGTACGACACCGACACGACACATATTCATAAATTTTAGAATATGAATCAGTTTTTTGTAACTTTAACATGACATACAAAAGAAAATAATAATAGATATGACATATATTATGAATAAAAATTATAATTTTTAAATTTTTCATTAAAAATTATGAATATTTAATTATTTATATATATAAATATATGCCGTGTCGTGTCATGTAATTTTGAGAGTTTGGCGTGTCGCTGTGTCCGTGTCCGTGTCGTGTCCCGTGTCCGTGTCAGTGTCCATGCTTCATAGGTTGTCAGTACATTGATCTTTCAAGAATTAAATTATTAGTTTACCCTTTTTTTTTTTTCTCTCCCTCATTCTGGCAAGGTATATCTTATATTATATGGCTCCACCCTTTTCTGGTCGTCCATATTTAAAACTATAGTCTATAAAATTAAAAATAAGATAAAATTTACTATTTGATCTTTCTTTCTTTACTAAGTTAACAATTTAGTCCCTTATTTATTCTACAACGGGCACGCAAAGCTTCTAGTATATATATATTGACTGCATTTTTCCTAAACAGCACTGCAGGCACCGTTACAACAACCCCTGGGACAACTACTACACCGACCACGGCGTCCCCTTACACCGGAACTCCGTCAACAACGACAACCGGGACGCCGGGAACCACCACAACTGCCACCCCGTACGGCTCGTCGCCGGGAGTATTAGGAGGGATTGGTAGTGGCATGGGACCCACAGGATCCGGCATGAGCACTGATGATGGTAGTCATGGTGGGCTTAGACTTTTGGAACGTAGTTCCCTCTCCTCAGTCTCAATCCTCCTCTTTTCAGGCTTCATGATTATGATGATGATGATGCCTTAGTGGGCTTGAAAATTTGAAAATTGAGGACACAAAGTGGCTATCAATGCATGTGGGGTATGATCATATTATATGATGATGGACAAAGATGACTGTGCAGAAGTGATTAATTAATGTGTTATTTTCTAGGTGTTGAACTTGAACTAGAGACCACGTCAGCTTTTAGTTCTCTTTTTTTTTGTTAGTTTTTAATATTTTCCTTCCTGGCCTTTTGATTCTTTCTCAGTAGTGTTATTATGATGTTACTATGAGACTCTCTCTTCTCTTGTTCTGTTTCATGTACATCTGGATCTTCCTTGAGGTTAGTAGTAAATTACTTTCTTCCTTTCCTTGGTCATGGTTATCACTTCTAATACATTTAAATCTACTTTATTATATATGTAAATACATAGATGTAAACTAGTGCATCATCAAAAGTTGTACACAGTATATATGGGCATGACTCGTTTACTGTCCTATTTTTACTGTACACATTAAATAAACTTTTATTTGTAACCCTAACTCATAGATCTATGTACTTTAAACTGAATTTTGTGTTCAATCAAGGTTTGTGCAATTAATTAATAGAATCTCCAAAAGGGTATAAACAGCAAGAAAAAAAAAAACAGTCTAAAGTGGAGGCACATGGTAGCAGAAGCAGCACTATATGAGTATTTGTGGTATTGGGAGAATCTACATTCGAAGTGTGTGAGTATTGTCCTTAAGCCATTCTGTCGTTTTCATCAGAAAAAAAAAAAGAAGCCTAAAAAAATAATATGGAGATTGCAGAATATGCACAATTCAATTTTAAAGTAATCGGAAGATCTATGGAGGTCACGTGGTACACTATTTTGATTTTGTCCCGTTTTATAAATCCCCCCAATTGGCTTCTCCTTTTATTTTTAGCTTCACAATGTGCACTGAGAACTGTTTCCTGATTCACACAGCTACTTATTCTGAATTTTCTGGTAAATTTCTATTTTTCTTTACATTCAATACTCTGTGAAGGATTTGTTGGATAGAAGTAAATGGATCCTCTGTGTGCATTTTATGTAGCGTAGAGAGAGAAAGAAAAAATTAGAGAGAGAGAAGATATTAGTGGGACTTATTTCTCTCTTTAACTCTTGTATTTTCTCTCTAGACTGTATGAAATGTACAAAAAAATACACGGCAGAGGATACAGGTCCTGGATAGAAGTGCAACATCAAAAATAAATATAAATACTTTTCAATACAATTTTTACATGAAAATAAATTATAAATATTCTTTTATTATAGGTTAGTAGTATATATGTAATTTTAGAGAAACTTATCCAACGTGTTTATTTTTATTTTTCCTCCACTAAAACACCAAAATACGCATGAGAATCGTCTTCAAACAAAAGAAAACAGTTACACAGTTGTTTTTGCCAAAATATTTCCTTGCATGTTTCTAATTTGTACCAAGTTGTTTTACTGTATTTTTTTTAGTCCACAGTACTTTCTCTTAAAAAAATCGCCATTTCTTTGCTAGAATATAAAATCGCTAGTAGTATTACCTGAGTTAACAACTTATTGGTTGGTGTGTTACTGTATTAGATGCTGGTTGTACATCATGTCCAATTTTATTTGCATACATGCTCTGTAAGCTTGTGCTGTATTTTTGGCCATTTTGCTTTGTTTGTCAACTTGTCTTGTAAAGCCCACATCTTCTGTTAATGGCACATGGTATGCTAAATCTTTTGTACTCTTATTTGTTAGTGCTCTTCTCGAAACTTCCAGCTCATGTAATCACCAAAGAATATCTCATAGCATCTGCCAATGTGGCCAGCCTTCTTATTTGAAATGTGCCTTCATAATAATTATGGATTTACGAAACTGTAATCCTATGCATAACAATGATATATTGGAAATTTGACAGTATGGGTGTTCGTAGTCTAGTGTTTTTTTTTTTTTTTTTTTTTTT
>QANZ01012315.1:45725-60451 GCA_003254925.1 Chamaecrista fasciculata
TTTTTTTTTTTTTTTTTTCAATTTACAAAAAAAAAAAATAAAACATGAAAAATATATAAAAAAAATATAATATTATAAAGACGAAAAATATAAGATAAAATTAAGGCAAAAAGACTCTTTTCATTCCCAAATTTTACATATTTTTTTACGGAAATTTGACATCAATTTTTAAAATATTGTTCCTAAAATTTCATATTTTGATTAATTTTATTTTTTGTTTTTACTTTAGTTAAATATTAACAACAAATTCTACGTAACTAATGACATGTAAAGTAAAATTGATGTGAAAAAAAAATTAAATCCTAACTCATCGAAAAACACAATGGATTCAATCATTAATTTATTAAAAGAAGATAGTCAAGGGATAAAATTGATTAAAATGTGAAGTTTTGAGGACAAAATTAACAATAAATAGATATCGGGGATGAAATTAAAAATTAATGTAAAATTTAAAGACAAAAAAAGTACTTTTGTCTAAAATTAATTTGTACAGATAATATTAATGCATACTTTAATTAACCCCATACTTCTATAATTTTATTATGTCGAGATTACAGGTTAAGTTTGGTTAAACCATTTGATAAAAATAAACTTTAACTTAATCGTGAGCTAGACCCCAGGAGTTTATTAAGGTCAGGGTATGCCTTCAAGCTCTATGAATATTTACAAATGTATTTACAGATCGCCTACCAACAGACTTTCACATCAGCAAAATTCGAATTCACAACCTTAAAAGTTATGAGTTGACTCCTTACTAACCAGCCAATTTTTGTTGGCTGCTTATATTAAATTTTGGTTATCAATGAAAGCTTTAAGTTACATAACTTATTCGAGCTTTAGTTACTTTTTTGGCTCAAGGGGGTATGGTTCAGTTATTAGTCAATCTCATCAATGCCTCAACAACTTGGGATCATGCTCAGACTCCACTGTTTCACATCTATTTTATCATTATCATTCTGAACACAATTTGGCGAGTGAGGAAGGAACAAAGCTGTTTTTTTTAATAGAAAGCTTACCTTGTCTCAAGAATTCATCAAATTAAGTCAAATCAAAGAATTGTACATTCAATCCTTAAGCAAGTGTTCTAGTTTACATTCACCTCTTCTACAATGAACCTGTTCAGCCCGTAACAAAGATACAGACAGAGATTTAAACAACTTTTTGTTTTTGTTTTTGTTTTTTTAATTATAGACCTTCTGAAGTACAAAACATGTAGTTCCTGAATAAATGCATATTTCTCATAGAATTTACAATTCTTTTGAGAGTGCGTATTCAGAAGAGGTGACCCTCCTTCCTGTAAGAGTGCTGTTAGACCATTATGGCCAAAAGAGCAATATTTTGGAAAATGTATCATTTAAATAAAAAAAATATCAAATCACCTTAAGTGATCTGACGAAATGACGATAAAACTCTATCACCAAGTACTTAATGCAACTGTATTTTCAAATTTTGAATCTAATACTCGTAGTTAAGCTCCACATGCTTGATAGTTGAAGTATTACTATTAGAATGGTTAAAAAAAAAAAAGCAAAATAGTCTGACTTCTAACTTTTGAGACAAAAACAAAACTTAAATGAAACTTAGCGATTAAAACCTACATCTCATATAATCCTTTGACTTTTGTTGGGAAAAAGACAAGTATTTGGACCAAACGATCTTAATGTGCAGAGTGTAATATTGTAGAGAAATGAGCAAGACAGTGCATTGCTGAGTTGTTTAGGCACAAGATATCAAATTCTAAGATCAGCCCATGCGTAATGGATCACTTCTATTCACTGGGTCCATGGGACTTCGTATTTCTTTCTGGATTTCAGACCCATTAAATTTTTTAAAAAAAGATCGGACCCTCTGCACTGATGATGAAAGCATTACAAATCTATTACTACTCTCGGCTAGGAAGCATGGACACGGACACGGACACGGACACAGTGACACGCTAAACTCTTAAAATTACGCGACACAACACGCCATATATTTATATATATAAATAATTAAATATTCATAATTTTTTATGAAAAATTTAAAAATTACAAGTTTTATTCATAATAAGTCATATGTATTATTATTTTCTCTTATATGTCATGTTAAAGTCACAAAAAATTGATTTATATTTTAAAATTTATGAGTATGTGTCGTATCGATATCGTACGGGTGTCGGACACTGTTATGTGTCCGACACGCGACACGCTCTCAAAATGAAATGTCCCTACTTCTTAGACTCTCGGCTATTACTGTATGCTTAGCCCTCTCCAAAGTCCCAAAATGGGAGGACCATAACCCAATAAATTGCTCACTCCTTTTTTTTTTAAGTTAAAAATACTACATGGACATTATCGAGTATTTAATGCATGCAATTCTGACTAATCCTTTCCACAAGTAACATCCAGTTCCCAGGTAATAAATCGTTCTTCAGTCTAACCTATATTTCTTGCATGACTTTAAAATGAGTTAATCAAGAGTTCTCGTTTATACTATTAAGGTTCATTGCCTTTTAAGAGGGATTGTCCCTATTCTTTGAGTCTACCATCGCCAAAGGATCATCCTCCTATCCTCATCATGTGAATATAGTTATAAACTTGTAATCATCTAAACCAACAATATATTTTTTTTTAATAAATTGAATGTTTCATAACTAGTAACTACATCTGAAAGTGGAGGTGATTTCAAGAGATCAGACATGCAACTCATAAATAAATAAATAAAACAATATGAAATTCTAGGAGGAAAAAATCATTATTTTTCTATTAATAAATAATAAATAATATTGAGACAATCAGTAGTACTACAACAGAGAAGAAATACAGTAAGAACACTACTACATATCTTTTGAAATGTAGCATAAATAAAGAATCAATCAATAGTTGAAGCCGACCAATATCTGGAACACTAAGGCATATATATGCTTGTACTGAAGACTGAAGAGTCCCTAGCGACGCTTCCTTGTGGATTTTATCGTGGCATGCCCAGAATTAACTAGATGCTTATGTAATTGATTCCTGTCAATCACGAAATGAAAAATATACATCAGTATACTGTTACTAAGTTTACCATGGAGAAGAAATTAAATCAAAGATAAACAGAAGGAAGATAAATTACCTCGAATCAAACTCCTCCCCACAAGCCTCACAGGAATTGCCAAGATTCTTTGACGTCACCTTTCCCTAGATTTGGGATTTGGGGAACAAAATTAGAAATCAGAAAAGAGCTCAAACGACCAGCTTACAAGTGTTATTGTGGCTTGATACAAACCAGAAACCACTTATTTTAATCTGGCTAAATGTCATCTAAACAAGCTCTTCTACTTAGCAAAAACTACACTAACTAGACTGCAAAATTTCAAGCTCAGGAAATAACAAAAGACATAACATTGCACAGCTTATGAACTCCACATATTTCATAACAAATAATGAAGGATTCGAAAACGAGCTTCTTCACAAATGCTTACCTTGGCATTTTTGGCTTTGGATGAATTTTTTGCATTGGCCTTCGTGTCCTTTGTAGTTCCTTTTCTATCAGCAGGTTGATTTGCAGTCTTCTCATCCCTACCTACCTGCTCATTCTCTTTACCATTGCTCTCATTTTCCACGTTATTCTGGGAAGAAGACTCTTCTACATGAGATGTATCATCGTCAATATTGCTCTTACCAAGTAAATCACTGTTGACATTAGTAGCCTTCGATTCCTCACTAAGTTTTCTACCCTTCTCTTTCTTGGCTCCACGCTTCTTTCTCGAACTCTTTCGGCTGTCATATTCCATAAAGCCATCATCCCTATCACTCTCATTCTCAATTTGGGAAGTCACCACCGGAGCCTTGGGCTCTTCTTGTCTTGAATTACCTGTTTTTCTGCTTTTGTGCCCTGCCAGCATTGCTTCAAGAACACCCAATTCTTCTTCATCATCATCAGAACCTTCTGCAATACCAGTCTCCTCCTCATCTTTTACATGCTGGGCATCAAGTGACCCATCATCTTCATCACTCAACTCAACCCCATTTTTCATCTCCTCTTCTGCAACATCGAAACCATCTCTAATCCTCCCCTCTAACTCGTCAATCTCATTCTCATAATCAGCATTCCCTGACTTATTATCATCATTCACAGCAATTTCATCCCTATCACTTTCCAAACTCTCCTTCCCTCCTTCTTCAACATCCTCTAGAATTTCCTCTTCATCATTGAGTGAATCCTTAAACTCTGCAACTTTCTCCTTGTGCTTCTTTGACTGCTCATGGTTCTTCCATTGCTTCTCACTCTTGAACTTTTTCCCACACAACACACAATAAAACTCATTCTCAGCATTCTTTCTCTTACTCTCCTCCTCAAACCAGCTCGCCTCATCTTCTTCATCATAATCATCCTCCACTTTGGCCCACTCAGGCTCTTCATATGCCATAGCTCTCTCTTTTTTCTCCCTCTCCAACTGCTTCTTTCTCTCCCTCTCCTCCTCTTTCTTCTTCTCCATCTCCATATTCTTCTTAACTTTCATATCAATCACCCTTTTATCCCGCTTTTTCACAAAATCCGCCAACTTCCGCACCGTCTCATTGTACTCCTTCCTTGCCCTTTTCCTGATCTTACTATTCTCCTCCTCCATGAGCCGCCTCGACTTCCGGTTCGGACCAGCCATAACATCATACTCATCAACCCAAAAAAAATCCATCACCGTAGAAAACCCCAACCAGTAATTGTAAAACGCAGTAGCTTGCGCATAAGGGCTATCCAAATTACCCATTAAGGGGGCTTGTCGAACCACATCAATACCTAACCCTAACTTCTTCGCAAAATTGATTTCATTAGCATGAATTTTATCAAAAACATCAGAATACACCTTATAAAACCCTTTACCAGTGTCAGAATACCCAGAATAAACGGTATTCGAGAAAAAGGAGAAAAGGTTAGGGATAAACGAGTTAGGGACGGAGTTTCCAACGGAGTTGGGATCAGAAAAGAGAATCTGAGAACGGTGAGAATCGTACCAAGCTCGCTCTTTGGGATCGGAAAGGACCTCGTAGGCTTGTTGAAGCTCCTGGAATTGAGCCGTGGCTTCGGCTTGAGACAAGCCGGATTTGACGAGCTTGTCGGGGTGGCGCTGAAGAGCGAGCCGCCGGTAAGCCGATCGGATCTCGTCGGGAGTGCAATCACGGTGGAGGCCGAGGACTTCGTAGTGGCATCGCTTTTCCGATGCCATCTCTGATGGATGAATGAATCTTCTTCACTGAGGTTTTTGCCGCCACTCGATTGCTAGGGTTGAAACTTGAATGGATGGACTTTATATTAGATGTTGATTGTTGAATAAACAAACTAATAGGGCTGTTCAAATCCAATCCAATCCAAACTCAACCGATCAATCCAATCCAAACCGATCAAAACCGACCAAAACCAATCATCTAATTGGTTGAATTGGATTGAAAATGATGAAAACCGATTAGTTCGGTTCGGATGGTTTTGAAAACCAAAAACCGACCGAACCAAACCGAACTATATTAATAATTTAATTAAATATTATTTATATTATATTAAATAAAAGACATCCCTATCTCTAAACTTAATTTCTTCATTTTTTATTTTCCCTTATTTAGTGGTCCCTCACACTCAAATTTAGTCACTTTTTATTTCACAATTCATAATTTTACACTTCATCCTTCCTTCATCACTTCATCTCCAATCTTTATCCTTCATCACAATTTACAGTTTCTAATCTTTTCTTATATTTTCTAAATTTTTATAATTTTGTATTTTTTAGATTTTTAACTTAATGAATATATAGAAAACCGATTAACCGATCCAATCCAAACCGATTAAAGTCGGTTTGGATTGGTTCGGTTGACCTAAAATGACTGGATTGATTGGATGGCTTTGGTTGTCATCCAATTTGTTCGGTTCGGTTGAAAAAAAATGTCAAAACCGATCCAAACCGAAGTTTGAACACCCCTACAAACTAACAAAGAAGAAAGAACAGATTCAGGCAAAAAAAAATTTAATGGGATCCGTATCTCTTTCCCGAAGTTATTAATCACTCTATTTATTTATTTTTTTTATTGAATAATCACTTTATTTAGTACTACTGGATTATGCGGTAATTTTTTTTATGGGGATTATGCGGTAATTTTGAATATCATTTTCCAAATTTTTAAAAGAAAAATATAAAATAAATTAATAAATATTATTTTTAAAATACAAAACACATTTTTATTGTCATTATTTTTTACTTTAATTTTTCTTTTTACTTTTAAAAATTTATTTTAAAAACTGAAGTGTGAAGTTATAAAGTATGGAGTATGGACATTAATACAAATACGTACGCGACATTAATATACAGACACATGCGTCAAATTTTTAAAATTATACACTACGATTATAATTATATTTTGACAAAAGTGCACTTTTGGTCCTATAACTTTGGCAAAAATTTTAATTTGGTCCTATAACTTTTTTGTTACAATTTTGGTCCCATAACTTTTTTTGTTGCAAATTCGGTCCCATAACTTCTAAAAATGTCTCACTGTTGGTTCCAAGTTGATTTCTATCCGTCCCATAACTTCACTCATATTTGCCACGTCATCATCCAACTTAGTATGTCAAATCATATTTAGCGGCAGATAATGGATGGAAATCAGTATTGGGACCAACGATGAGACGTTTTTAAAAGTTATGGGACCAAAATTGCAACAAAAAAAGTTATGGGACCAAATTGAGACCTTTGCCAAAGTTATGGGACCAAAATTGCAACAAAAAAAGTTATGAGACCAAATTGAAACCTTTGCCAAAATTATGGGTCCAAAAGTGTACTTTAGCCTTATATTTATAAATAATTAAAAATTTATAAATTCAACAAAACTTAAAAATTATTAATATCTATTTATAATATATCTCATGTGTTATTATTTTTCATCGTTTGTCATATTAAAATCATAAGATTAAATTTATATTCTTAAACTTATAAATATGTATTGTATGAGTCTTTGAACATCTTTGACACAGTCACACAGCAATACATTTTTGAAGTGTACATACTTCATGAAGCAATCAAATGAGGTTTTTTTTTTAATTTTAAAAACTTAAACACAAATTTTCAACAACATAATAAAAAATCAGCCCCATATGTATTTATATTGTTTTTTGATGTGTTACAAACAAAAATGCGGAAAAATCAACAGTGTACAGGCAGAGACCATCACAGACAGTGCCACACCATCTTTAAGAGACTTGTTTTTGGTTTAATTACTACAAAAAGTTATCTCCATGTTTAATAAAAACATAGGAAAAATTAGACTAAATAATAATAAAAAAAAGATTTAAAAGGTAAAGAAATTAACAAACTTGAATCAAATTTCTTTTATTGACTATTTTGAGTCATGTATAAACTCATATGGGTCCAAATAACTTCGATGTCCCTGTCGCAATCCAATATTCATCAAGTTCATCAAGAGTTTCAGTTAGACCTATCTATGTTCATGACTCATCATCATATTATCCTCACACGTACTTCCATACATGTCCTGCCTGAGAATCTTCATAACTCCATGGAGATACAGAAATAGGAACTAATTTCATTAAGGTCGCCCGATTATTTGCAAATGATGAATTTCCTCTCCACCTACAACATCTTCGTAAATTGTAAAAGGGGGGGTCTGAAAAAATCTTGAGCATGTCCAAGAACTTTGATATGATACAGCGTCCCATCTTGGTTAAAATCTCGACGGGAAGTAATGTGATTCAACCAGGAAATTTTAAGCAACCTCTCATACGGAAGATTCTTTCTTGTCAACCGATAATCTGGCAACTTCTTGAAGATTATCACGGGCCACACTTTCATTAAAATGATCTCTGAGAAATTCCACAGCCATGAATGTTAGAGCTGAAGCTGGAATGTACCATGTAATCCTAGGGATGCTACCCCTAAACATCCCTTTCATGCCTTCCATAACCCATATATTACGAATCGCATCAAACCAGCCATTATACCTTGAACAACAGGGAAAAAAAAACATCAGCAATCTAGGTCAGCCCATCAAAAACAAGAACTACCAAGCTCATGATTGTTCTAAGGAAAAAGTGTCTTAATATGATGTATGCATGCCACTGACAATGTTGAGGAATTCCAAATAACCATTAACAATAGAAAGAATGTAAGAATCCTTGCAACAGGTATACATCAGGTATAAATTTGAACCGTTACAGAAAGAAACTGCTACCTTACAGATGAACCCTGCACCTGTAATCTCGTTTTGATGACATCCAAAGGAGTGGTGAGATATGCACTAAGACCTGTATGATAATTGGAACCAAAAACTATCAATCCTGAACAATTTGCTAATTGAAAGCAAAGCAAAGGACATACCACCGGCTAAGCCTCCAAGCACAAGTCCTTCCAAAGAACTATTAACATGCCAATTTGGACTTGTAATCCATCTTTGCTTCCCATATTCTGTTGCGTCCTTCATAGCTTCGTAAAGCATGACCTATAGTGGAAAAAGAATTGCATACAACAGTTATTCAAAGTAAGAAAAATCAGGGGATCAATAATCAGTCTAGTAAAACTCTAGGTCATGTACCAACCATCAGTCCAGCAAACGGAACATCTCTTGCTAGTGTAGACCAGTATCTGCAGGAAGAAATCAAATGAAGGAATTACAATTATGCATGAAAACGAACCAAAGAGAATTTAGAATTCCATTACTGATTCATAAAAGATTGGATCCATCGTCCATATATACATAAACTACAAATAGATGCCCTCTATGTCCATGCATATGTGAACAGCCTTCAAAATTTTATAGAAAGCTGTTTTGGCTGTTGAGGAGATTTAAATATATGCGCTGCATGAGAGGGATGGCTTAGCTTTGTCGCTATGATTTCATATTGTATAGTATAACACTGCCGACAACTTCACAGATGAAAAAAATGGGCTCCACTATTGATATATTGGACAACACAAGACCACTAAAGGAAATAGAATAGCTCTCTTTAGTTACCCTGCATATAGACCCTTTAAGCCCTGTGCTTTCCATATTGAGGAGCCAGCATGGAACATCCCTGTGTAGTAACCATACATCTGCGTGCTAGATTTCATTGAAATGCCATCTTTCATGATGGCGGAACTCCAAGAAGTAACTGTGCCTTGAACCTGCATTCGTAGCTTCATCACTTCACACGGAACATAGACAAAAGAGCCAAGTGTATCTCCTGAAAATATGAGCAACAAATAAGGAAGAGATTGAGCCCTTTGAGGTAAACTCAAATGGTTGCAGACTAGCAGTGCCTGAAACTGCCTTCATATATAACAGCATTAACAACAATCACAAGTGCAAATGTGTAGAATATACTATGAATTACTGATGAAATACTAAAATATATAGGGATAGTCAGACAGACTACAATGCCTTTCCCATCCTAGCCCCCTAGTGACTACTGCAAATATACAAGTTTGGGAACTCAAGAAGATAAAAAAGTAACAGAAGCTCATTATAAGCTCACCAACAGCTCCAGCAATGAAATGTGCCCAATGGCCATCAAGACTAGGATGTGAGTTCTCAATCCACTTTTTAGTGGACTCAATGACACCAAAATATGTTGCACCAGTTGCAAGAGACCCAGTAACCCCAGGCGTTATGCCCCTGTAGAAGCCTACACAATTCAAATGAACCACGAAAGAAAAATAATTACATACTACCTTGCCCAAGGTTTACAATACCTATATACTTAAAAAAAGAAAGTAAAGAATTACCAAGCATCTATTATTAGTAAACTATGATGAGGAAAATTTATAATCAAAACCTACAAAATTGATTAAAAGAAATCATAGCTGGAGAACCCATAATATTAAAACTCAAAAAGGGATACCTCTTAATCCATCAGCCTGCCAGACAGACCGCACCATGGGAAGTATACTCTTCTGGTTCTAGCAGACAGGAATGAAATCCCCAAACAAAAGAAAGAATTTAGGCAGAACTAAATCGTATGAGACAGTTGTACCTCCTTCTACATTACTTTGGTCACAGAGTTTACATATGACAACATTCTACAACATTGTTTGAAGAACTAATGTCTCAATACATGTACAAGCCATCATTTTACCTTAATTCCATCAAGAATCGCTTGACTTTGCATTCGTGTCTTAACGGTATCGACAGGATGCATCATTCCTTCCCCAAAAGCACCAGCAATAGCTCCCCACACAAATTCTTTCCACACTTCAGCACCATTGATAACACAAATTAGATCATTTACATTTTTTTATTATCTATGAAGAGAAAAATTTGTTATATACAGATATTTTCTTCCAATGACAGTAAGGCTTTATTTAGAAGAAATTAAAAGGAGACTTCGTAAGCAAACATTTCTTGTGCATTCAAATAATATACATGTCTCCAAAGAAAGCCAGTTTTTATACCTTGCAAGTTGCACCTCTCCCAAACAAGGTCCAAAAATCAAACACAAATCATCTCAGTCTCTCAGTACAGAACTTGGGATAAATTAGGTATAGATTGTTTGGACATAATGACAAGCCTAGCCATTCCACTCCATGAATCATTAAAGCCAATGCTAAAGGGCCCAGCATTCTTCCGCATGGTTTATCTTGTATGCAATAACATTGAACCACGTGCAATATTACAAACAAAATTTTCGCTGAGTAAATCTCTTTAAGAGTTTAAAAACAAAATGATATAGACGATATGCTTAATTAAATACAGGCATAGCTAAATCTCTGCAGATTATTAAATGGACCATCGTATAAGAGAATAAGCGAACGTGTCCTTACACTTCAGGTTCATATATCACATCCTTGATCTTAATTGCAAACATTCCCTAATATCAGTTAAAAGAACACAGAACATCTATTTGGCTTCTGATAACAGGGAAATTAAATACAAATTCCCACATTTTCCATATTAAAAATGTATAAGCCAGAAAATTGTCCTTATCTTGATTCTATAGCCCAGAAAGAACATTAACAAGAGAGAAGCCGTTGTAACATCGAGCGGAGCATCATTGTTTACCCTTGTTCCAAAAGACTCATGAACTAATTAAACAAATTATTCACATCACATCCTTCCTCCGTCTCTGGAACAACCTCTAAAAATTAAACAAATGTATCCTATTGTTTTCACATTTCAATCTTGGTCGCCGATATTTCTCCATTTACAGGAAATTAGAGCTACATTCAAGCCAATAGCTTACCAAAGAAGTGAGCATGAGAAGCCTGAACATCCCCGGAAGATGATGAACTTTGAACCGCCATTGTAGTAGCATTAGACAGCGAAACCTTATGTGACAAAAAAAAATTTTTTGACAGCGAAATCTTTAGGGTTTAAAAGGGCGCGCTCATATTTCTAAAGATTCGGAATAATTCCTGAGAGTGGAAGAAATAGTCCATAATCTAAAAGTTGATGGCTTAACACTTGGCATGTTATTATTGGTCATGACCATTATTATAATTACCCGCTCTTCGCCGTAAACATGTTTGTATTTCCGTGAAGTTTTAAAAGCTGGAGTGCTGGACAAGTATCTTAGGGTGCCCTGAGTAGGTTGGGTTGCATCGAAAGCCAGTTAAACTTTTTTTTTTTTTTGGTTAAAGAGTAATTTTGATTCTAAATATATATTTTCAAATGTTCATTTTGGTCTATTATCTTTCAAAATGTACAAATTGGTTCTAAATATTGACAAAATATTTCATTTTGGTCCCAAACTATTGAATATGACTCGTTTCAAGTTCAAATACGAGTTTAGAGCTACGCATTGTTCTCAAAGAGTATATCAAGTTAGGGTCGTCAACAAACGAGGTCAAACCAGTCGTAAAAGTAAACCACTTGTTTCATAGTCAAATAAGCAAAGTTGACTATATCTCTCTCGTTTCAAATTTGAATGCGATGAATTTAGAGTTATGAGTTCCTCTTAACATGTCTTTTGAACTTGAAATGAGAGACGAGAAAAATATGACCAAATTTAAATAATTTTGGACCAAAGTGAAACATTTTACCAATATTTAGGGTCAAAATGAAACATTTTGTCAATATTTAGAACCAATTTGAATATTTTGAAACATAATGGACCAAAATAAATATTAAGACATATATTTAGGACTAAAATAACCCTTTGACTTTTTTTATGGTGGATTAATCTAAAATGGATTTGGAAAAAAAATTATTTTAACTTAAAATTAACTCAAACTAAACAATTGTAAGTTAGGCTGAGCGAGTTTTCAAAGCTCACAGCTAGTCTTTTCTAATTTATAAATTTTTTATCAAAAAATTATTTGATTTCAAAAATTTTTTTTTTGCCCACCATTATAAACAAAAAAATTGTTAACTCTATTAATATTATTTCAAATCTAAATATCTACAAAGACCGGATAACAATATCAAACTTGAATTTTTGTCTCTCACAACAAATACTGGTTTGAGTGGAGAAGATATGAAAAGAGTGATCCTCTGTACATTTTTATCTTATTCGAATACCTTTCCACTAGAGTTACTCAAATTCATTTTTAAATTTACAAAAGTATTAATTTCATTCTCAAACTTTACATCGACTGTCAATTTCGTCCCCAATTTTTTTTTGCTGTCAATTTCGTCCCCAATATTTTATATTTTGGTCAACTTTATCTTTTGCTTTTACTTTAGTTAAATATTATCGACATAATCTATGTGGCTAATAATATATAATGTAAAATTAATAGAAAAAAAAAACTCAAATCTTAATTCAGATTAAAAAACAGAATGCAGTCTATCATTAATTTATTGAAAGAAGTTAATCAAAGGATAAAATTGACTAAAATATAAAATATTGAGGACGAAATTGACAAAAAAAAAGATTGAGGACGAAATTAGTACTTTTACCTTTTTAAGTATTACCATGTAATTTAAATATTCAAACTATGTAAAGAATTAACCAATAAAAACCAAATTCAATCCAATGAAATAAATATCTTCAATTCATATTTCCTACATATAGTTCACATTTTCAGCATAGGCAATTCCAATACACACCCCACCAAATGCCGCCCCTAAACTCACAAGCATTTCTCATTCATTTTGGCACATTTTTCAGTTTAGGCCCATAATTTACAACATTTAATTTCTTGTTTACTTTCCGGGGACAAAGTTTGTAGCATAAGCCCAAGCATTGTTGTTAACTGGGTCAGCAAGATGATCTACCAAATTCTCCAATGGGCCTTTTCCAGTCATTATAGCTTGAACAAAAAATCCAAACATTGAGAACATAGCCAATCTCCCATTCTTGATCTCCTTCACCTTCAGCTCAACAAAAGCCTCTGGGTCATCAGCCAGGCCCAATGGGTCAAAGCTTCCACCCGGGTACAATGGGTCAGTCACCTCGCCGAGAGGCCCGCCAGCAATACGGTAACCCTCCACAGTACCCATCAAGATCACTTGGCAAGGATGCTTTGGGCATGGACCAGGCTTGGGTTACCCAAGTAGTCAAGCCCACCCTCACTAAAGATTTGGGCTCCGGCCTTGAACCACACGGCCTCGCCGAATTTGACTCCGTTGCGGGCCAAGAGCTTAGGGAAGACACAGCCCAATGCTCCAAGCATGGCCCATCTAGAGTGGATGACTTCGAGCTCGCGATTTTTGGCAAAAGTCTCTGGGTCAGCAGAAAGCCCAGCAGTGTCCCAACCATAGTCACCTGGGAACTCACCAATCAGGTATGATGGAGCCTCACCTGAGAATGGGCCCAAATACTTAACACGGTCTGGGCCATACCATGGGCTTCCTGAGGAAATGGGCTTGGTGGCAGTTTTTCTCATGGTGATCCGTCCATTGCCAAGCTCAGGAGTGGAGGGTGAAAGTTTCACTACTTGACCTGCAAATGAAGGAGAAAAGAGAGCCATTGTTGAAGCCGCCATTGTAAAATTTTAATTATAGTTCTAATAAAAAAAAATAAGAATTGAATGAGAAAGGGTAAAGATTGAAGGGATATTGGTGTTGTTGATGCCTTATGTTAGGCGTGGATGGGCTTTATATAGGACTAAAAGAGGGGTAAAGAGGTCCTTATCTTATAATATCCTTAACAAAATCTCTATTGGTTTAATTTTGAAGGGCTTGATTTTCCTTCCCCGTATGCCTCTTTCTCATACCACTTTTTACTTATCATATCAAGATTGTTTTCTGATTTTCTCCCACAAAGAGATCAATATCTAAAGGAATACAAAAAAGAACTTTATCCAGCCAATAAGAAGTTGCCATTTGTCCATTTTAATATTTCAACAATCAACATAGATGATAATAAGTTGATAAGTTGATAGTGCGACGACAAAAACACAGTCAAAACTTAAAACCAATTGTGCAACACAATTACACAAATGAAGTGATTAACGGCCTATTATTCTATTGATTTGGTCAAGTGTTACAAAAATCAAATATAATTCATATTCAAAGGACAGTTCTCCAATATATATCTTGATCACATTCCACATCCAGTGGAAGTGTGCAACGTAATAAAATAAAGGCTTAAGTGCACTTTTGGTCCCAATACTATGACTAAGGTTTCAATTTGGTCCCATAACTATTTTTGTTGCAGATTTGGTCCCAAACCTTCGCAAAAAGTTTCACCGTTAGTCCCCTGGTCACTTCCGTCCAATTTTCGCCGTTAAGTGTGACGTGGCAGTCTGACTGGGATGCTGACGTGGCAAAATCAAATGAGATGGAGTAAGTTAGGATCAATATGTAACATTTCATAACTTCTCTGGACTGAACGCATAATTT